>ML814401.1:48271-93792 GCA_009831015.1 Picea engelmannii | reverse complement strand
GTAGATTTCATTTATTTATAAATACTTTATGTAATTGTTTACATTGATTAATGATTTTTCATAATTTCTTTAAAATTAGCATACCCTTACCATAAAATTAGTTTACTCTGAGTAGAAACTTCTTTAATCCACTGAATATAAATGTCAATCCCTCTCAAATAGGTTCTGTTTCAGCTTTTATGCAATAATTGAATCTCCAATTTCCATTTCAGAGTCCTCGCCTTTCTGGTTTCCATTAACATAACATGTACCTATATAATCTCTTATTTTAGTTGCGTCTACACGTAATTGTTGGAAATTTGATAGTTAATGAAAAATAAATCACATTGTATACAATTCTCAATTTATAAACGTAAAGGGTGTTATGAAGAGTTAGTCTGATAATTATTAAAGAAACAATTGTAAATCAGTTAATTTTTAGAATTGGGATAAGAAAAACTTCTGAATGATATTTTTTTATTACATTTGTTATTTTTTATTCTTTATGGGTGTGAAGTCTGGGTTGTAGTATCTTTCATGAATATTGAAGAAAGATAGAGAAAATATAAATTAAAAGAAATAAGCCCTATCCCATCCTCATCTTAGAAACAAGCCTCTCCCCCATTGAGAGCGTGGTTATGACTAGATACCTAATGTATAAGAACAAGTTAAACAACATGGAAGACAAGAGACTATCTAAAATTGCTTCAAAATCAAGTCATAATCACCATTGACTCAAGAGAGAATGGCATAAAGACGCCCAGTCTTGGCTAAACTATTGGAGAATCATGGAAGAAACCATTTTGAAGAATAAAGATACTATTAAAAAAAAGTCAAATCAAAATTTAAGGAGAAAATGTGGTGTGATAAAAAGTTAGAGGAAAAAAGAAAATTAAGGTATGATAAAGATGTAATCGACTCTAATCTAGAAGATCAAAATTATTTATTTGTTTTGAGAAGTGTAAAGAAAAAAATAAACATTGCTAAGATAAAAATAAATTCTCACGAGCTCCATAGTGAAACATTGCGTTGGTCAATTGGGATGAAAGAGTGTATCACCTTTCTGACACTAAGAATGTTGAAGATGAAAAACACTTTCTCTTAGATTGTCCATCCTATACCCATATTAGATCTCATTTTCAAAATATTTATCACAGTACCAACCTTCCTAATCTTTTAATTCAACAAAAGTATGGTGATCTTGGAAAGCTTCTCTTAATGCTTTTAGAGCACATAAACAAAATTCTAAAGAATCACAAGTAATCACTTACTCTTTTAAAATCAGATAAACCAATTCGATCTTAATATATGTTAATCATCATCATCAATAAAAACAGGTCCATTTAACAAAAACGATTATGAAAGCTATCCGACTAAAATTTATGAAAGTGGATACTTTGAACATGCCCTGTGCTTGATATCTCTCTTAAAAGGTTATGACAAAGTGGATGAATCATCTCTCTCTTAAAAGGTTCTGACAAAGTGGATGAATCATGGAAGGAAAGAATAAAGGCATCCTAAAAGCCATAAAACAAGGAATGAAATCTGCCAAAATACAGGCATATTCAATGGTGACTGATTGAAACGCTTGAGGTGGCGAGACCACAGCCTGTTTTATTATCATCTTCTGGACGCGTTATGCAAGTTGTGGAGGCTCCCTCCATATACGTTTTTTTATTCAAACTCTTCCTACTCATAAGGATATGCAAAATCTATTGTCTTCTGTACTATTTGACAAAGGCACTTGGCTATCCTCGGGAAATATAAAAAGGTTTCTTAAGTATAACTTCATGACTGCCATCTCCTTCGCAGCCACTAATCACTGGGAGATTTGGAATAATGGTAGCGAAGATAATTATATATTCATGACTGCCATCTCCTTCCCAACCACTAATCGCTTTAAATATTTGGGATAATGGTTGTGACAGCATTCTGGACGCGGGTTTGAAAGGATGCCTACTGGATAGTGACACGAGGTTGAGAAATCTGCGTCCCTGACCGACTGGATGGTGACACAAGGTGGAGAAATCTGAATGTGAGGGGAACAACTTACCTTATTTAGTTTGATGTGAGATGGGAAACTGGTGAAATGTTGTTGCAAACCTATTCCAAATTGGCATATTTAATATTTCAAATTCTCATATTTTATTTAATAGGTTTTGAATTTTTAATGTATTTTTTTTTATGGATAGGATTAAATATTGATCAGATATTTTTCTTACTTACAATAAATGAAGGGTTGTGATTTCAATCATTATCTTCTTTTATAAAGGTATACATTTATGTGTTTATTTTTTCATTAGTATTGGACTACGTCAGGTCTGAAACGTTCGTTTCAATTAACTCATATTAAGATGAGTATATGGGGAACAAAGATGAGTAATTGTAACACCTGAGTTAGTTAAGTCATAAACACAAGTGGGTAATTTTTTTTTTAAAGAACATTAGATGTGTTAGTGGGATAAGATACATCAATATTATAACAATCTAAAATCATCTCTATGGCTAATTAGCAAGAATTCAGATACAACATCACTAGTGCTTCAACGATCAATCATATCACAATATTAATAAATAAAAGATTCACTCAACTGGACCTCCAAGACACATAATCAATGCTCAAATCCAGGATTCATCCGATTGATTTTGACCATCTAAAATCTCACAACTGATTACTTTGACCATCTAAAATCTCACAACTGATTACTGATGAATAAAGAAGTATCTAAATTCCTACAACCTCAATTCATTTTAGCATTCAAAACTTGATCAACAACACTTAACCATAATATTCAAGACATAAAAAAAATAATCCAATGTGCTACATAACTCTTTAACAATACTCCAACCATAATGTTCAAGACATTAAAAATAAATAAATAAAAATCCAGTGTGCTACATAACTCTTAAGTAATAGAATAATCTACACTATTCAATTGATTCATAACTATTCAAATAGATAAATCATTGATTTTAAACTCATCAATATACATGTATTGTTATACACATGATTTTAAATAAATGATTCAAAAATATTAGTATAATAACATCACATCATAACTATTCAAATAAATCATTGATATTAAACTCGTCAATATATAGGTATTGTTACACACATGATTTTAAATAAATGATTAAAAAATATTAGTATACGAACATCCTAGAGTAATTCAAATTGGAACTTGATTTCAAGGTGATAATAAGGAAAGAGGTATTTACGTACTCATATTAATATTATCCTATTTATAGTTCTTACAACCATATAATACATTATCCTTATTTACATTTAAGGAAACCACATACAATAAGAAATTATTATCATTAATTATATTTATATCTCTTGTATTAACTAACAACAGTTGTATACTAAAGTTCCTTGTATAATTCAATGATGTTAATCAAGAGATATTATGTGAGTGCATTCTTAAAACTATTAACAATGTTCTATGCAAAGTAACGTCAAAAATTAATCCAATCAACACTAGTAGAATGATCAAGTGCGTCTTAAATAAACAACTTATTTCAAGTAACTGAACCTGAAGATTGTAGATGTTTGAAGTCAAAAATTCAAATTGAAGACTTTCTCAAGTATTCCCTCTTCCACCTACTAATCCAAGGACTTCACCAGAACCTTCCAGCCAACGCTAGGGGCACTCTTCTCCCCCCTTATCTTCCCAAGCCACAAAGGGGCCAAGCACACAACCAGAGCACAATAGCTTCCAAGTTTGTCTTGCGAGGAACAGTTTTCACTCTTTCCCAAGCTAGGATTCCCAACTCTCACAAGTAAAACACCAAATTTTGGTAGCATAACAATACCAAGTAGAAGTGAGATCCATTTCCCTTCTACATCATTTATTTTATAGAAAAATCTTCAATGACACTTCCCTATGCACAAATGTTTACCTTTTTAATTTAATTAAAATGGGATTACTCCCCCATAGACTTGTTACACTCTCCCCCAAGTTTCACAAGTAATTACCCTTTTTTTTATTTAAAAAGCCAAATTCCCTCACATTTCCCCAATGTGTTCTTATTTTCGCTCTTAATTGTCCCTTATTTCTCCAATTTATCTTTTAATGAGTGTCTTCTAACTAGATCTTAGTTAGAGTTGGATTATGAGTCTTCTTCTAATTAGTCTAGTGGTAGGTTGACTCATGATTCTATTCCATGTGTACTCCTATTCTTTCATATTATTATTTCTTTCTATTTTAAAAATCCATTTTATTAATTTCATACACACATGTGCATTTTATCCAACCTTTATATTTTTAATCACCTTTTTCCTAAAGTTTGATTATATCTCAAATATTTTAACTTCTGTCACAATTCATTTAATCCTTTATTTAAATTCAGACTTATACTTAGGCTTAGACTTAGTCTTAGACTCTTGTTAAGCTTCAAAGATTATAATATACTGATTAGTTATTAATTTTATTCTAACAAGGTCTAACCATTTAAAAGTTTACTAGGCCACCTAGATTTATTGACTAGTGTTTTAATTACGCGACATACCCTTCAAGATGCACCTCCATGCTCTAAGGGTGCCACTCGCCTTTTGACTGGTCTTGGAATTTTTTCCAACCCTTAAAGTCAACACTCCATTCGATCGACCTTGTGAGAGATTAAGGGCTTCTAAGGAATAAGGACTCTGTCTTATTGTGTGCCCCTCAAAATTCTTCGTGAGCGACTGTCTCAGTCCACCCTCATGACAACGTGGACCTCTCGAACTAGGTAGTTGTTAATCTACAATTCAGGCCACAACGAGAGTGCTAGTAGGCTATGACATGGACATTGTCACACCTCTCCCTCAAATATATTGTTTATGTACATGGTCCATTTACTCCTTATGTGATTCGGATTAGCAATAGTTGTCAAGCCTGCATCCACTAACAAAGTCAGTGTAAATAATACATATACATAAATCATACTATAATTAATCATATGTCACATGTGCGTAAAATAAAATACTAAAAATAATACAATCCACTCTCTGACTCAATCCAGAGTCCAAGGAAGTCCATTAATGCCATCGACATCCATAGCCTATCATCATCAAAATACATATCTGTTAATACATATACATCAAAATAACAATAAGTCACAATACATCATCATCATAATAACTCATAATCGAAATGAAATCATAATGTACCATAACTAGATCACTTGCACACAAGTGTCCTCAAAGAATAAGTATATAAAAGTGTGCTCAGTAGAACAAGATGTTACATACACCCCCTCTTGTTTTAAACTTCGTCTTGAAGTTTGTACAATATATAAATGCAAATAAATAAGTGTATCTTACATAGATCTACATATATAATCTATCAAACAAATATGGAAACTGTTCACGCATCTCATAGGCATCTTCCCATGTCACTGAGTGTGGACTATAGTTTTCCTCCTGGACCTTGTCCTGCTCGACTATTCGACGTCATAGATATAGAGTGTGATGGTACATAATGTGGATTGGCTCTACCATGATACCACCCTCGTCTGAAACCTACAAAGAAATCATGTCAATAACATGTGATGGATCACTAATAAAATGTCATAAAACAGATACATGAAACACATCGTGCATATGCCTCAAAGAATTAGACAAGGCCAGTCGGTAAACCATAGGTCCTTTCTTTTCCACAATCTTGAAAGGTCCCACAAACCTAGGAGAGAGTTTACTACCCCTTCCAAACTTGATTGAACTCTTATGCAGTTTTACTCATAAGAAGACTCTGTCGCCAACCTCATAACTGCGGTCAACGTGATGCAGATTAGCATAACTCTTTTGTCAATCCTGCACTTATTTAATCATTTGTCTTATCTATTGCATCTGTTCTTCCATTTCTTGGATCACTTCTGGTCCCACCATGACCCTATACTCAAATCGATCCCAACTCAACGATGTCAGAAATGGTCTTTCATAAAGAAAATCAAACAATGTCATCTTAATCGTACTCTGGTAACTATTATTGTATGAAAAATCTACTAATGGAAATAATTCCTCCCAACCCTTCTTTTGATCCATTACATGCATATGCAACATATCCTCCAAAACCTAGTCCGTTTTTTCTATTTGTCCATCTATCTCTGGGTGATATGTTGTACTAAATTTCAATTGTGTTCCCAAAGCCTCTTGGAAAATGGTCCAAAACCATCTTGTAAACATCGATCCACGAGGATATGATATTCCTTGGTACACCATGCAACCTCACAATATTGCTAACAAATACTCTAGCTATATCTAGTGCTTGATACATCATCCACACTGGAATAAAATGTGCATTCTTCATTAGAGTGTCAACTACCATAGAGATCGAATCGTGTCTTCTTGTCGTCAGTGGAAATCCAACGATGAAATTCATCGCAATGAAATCCCATTTCGATTCGATAATATTGTGTGGTTGTAACAATCATGTCGGATGTCTATGTTCATCCTTCACATGCTTGCATTCTAGAAATCTCACCACGTAACATACTATGTCTTCTTTCATTCTTTTCTAGAAGAATAAAGGCTTAAGTTCCACCTTCATCTTCGTGACTCCTAGATGAGCCATGTATACTACTCGATGAGCTTCGCTTAAAATCAAACTTCTTAATTCATCGTTTTGGGGTACGTAAATTATGTTGTTATACCTCATCAATTCATCATTGTTAAAATAATAACCTTCATACTTCGGTACCGTCATGGTATCTTGTCCAATACTATTCTTAATGTCCTTATGCCAATCATTGTCAATTTGTAAGTCTAGAATATTTTCTCGAAAATTCTTCTTAAGTGATATTGTTGAGAATATGCATGGTCTCCTACTCAATGCTTCTGCTACTTTATTCACCTTTCCTTTAATGTAAGTAATCTCAAATTCGTATTCACTAACTAATTTTGACCAGCCTCTATTGCATGTTCAAGTCACTCTGAGTGAATATATGTTGTAATCCACAATGATGTTTCTTTAATTCAAATTTTCTTCCAAACAGATAATGTCTCCAAAATCTCAAGGCATATACTATTTCTAATAACTCCAAGTCATGCATTCCATATTTATCCTCATGCTTCCTCAATTTCCTTGAAATGTAAGTGATCACTCGATAATATTGTATCAGAACTCTGCCTAAACCTTCCTTGGATGCACCCGTGCATACAAAAACTTGCTTGTCCATATCAAGGACTTTCAGTATTGGAGTTGTCGTCAACAACTCCTTAATATTTTGAAACGATTTTGCACATTTCTATGTACAAACAAACTTCTTGTCTTTCTTTTGCAATTTCGTGATCAGATTTGCTTTCTCCAAAAAACCTTTGACGAATCATCAGTAATATCCTTCTAAAACCATAAATATACATACTTCTTGTACGTTCGTCGGTGATGACCATTCTATAAGAGCCTCTACTTTCGTTGGATCCACAACAATACCTTCTCCAGATATGATATGTCCCAAATAATGAATCTTTGATTGGTAAAAGGAACATTTCGATAGCTTCTCATACAATTGTTTTTCTCTTAGACACTGTAGGACCAATCTCAAGTGTTCTTAATGCTCTTCTTTCATCTGAGAATAAATAAATATGTCATCAATAAATACTTGAACAAACTTGTCCAAGTATTCGCGGAACACCCCATTCATCAAAATCATGAATACTCTCAGGGCATTCGTTAGTCCAAACGACAAAACAATAAACTCATAATGTCTAAATATCATATTAAATGTGGTCTTAGGGATATCCTCTTCCTTGATCCGTAACTAATGATATGATGATCTCAAGTCAATATTTGAAAACATTGTTTCTCCTTTCATCTGGTCAAATAAATCATCTATGTTTTGAAATGGATACTCGTTCTGGATCGTTGCCTTGTTTAATTGATAGTAGTCAATACAAAGTCTTGTTGATCCACCTACTCAAACAATTCAATCCATTTATATTCGCATGGGTATTGGGCTTACACTTAGAACATTCTAAATGTGACTTTGAGTGCTAACAATAGGGGCTGGCTCCTACTCCTCCACCACTGTAGGTCTCATTGGTTTGATAACTGGGGAAGGAATGGTGTCCATATCTACCAGTCCCTAGATCTACGTAGGATTTTCTGCTTCCGTTGTTGACTCCGACAATGACATGTTGTTTCCATGGGTTTCCTCGACATTTGACTCAGTGCTCCAAATTTAGGTGGTACCATCGTACTTAAATCTGTGTGTGTTTTCTCCTAAAATATGAGTGTCTTCCACTTAGATTGTTTGCTCGTTCTTAGGTTCTCACTCCTTGACTCCATGTTTGCTCGAAGTCATAATGTGGCTTATCAAACATTATTTTTTGTTCTATAGTGTTGTCATAAATGCTCCAAAGATTATCAAGTATGCTTCCTCCACTGTCATAAATGTTCGTTTCATGCCTCATTTTTCCAACGACTAGTTTTTCTTTTTCCTGACTATTTCGTTCTTCCAATGCACAGTACTTTCTACTGTCATATTTCTCATTTGTCCTACACACTCAAGAGAAGTCGTCAATAATATCTGCCAATACATATACATCAAAATAACAATAAGTCACAATACATCATCATCATAATAACTCATAATCAAAATGAAATCATAATGTACCATAAATGGATCACTTGCACACAAGTGTCCTCAAAGAATAAGTATATAAAAGTGTGCTCAGTAGAACAAGATATTACATACACCCCCTCTTGTTTTAAACTTCATCCTGAAGTTTGTACAATATATAAATGCAAATAAATAAATGTATCTTACATAGATCTACATATATAATCTATCAAACAAATATGGAAACTGTTCACGCATTTCATAGGCGTCTTCCCATGTCACCGAATGTGGACTATAGTTGTCCAACTGGACCTTATCCTGATCAACTATTCGACGTCATAGATATCGAGTGTGATGGTCCATAATGTGGATTGGCTCTACCATGAGATCACCCTCATTTGACATCTACAAAAAAATCATGTCAATAACATGTGATCGATCACTAATAAAATGTCATAAAATAGATACATGAAATACATCGTGCATATGCCTCAAAGAATTATACAAGGCCAGTCGGTAAGCCATAGGTCCTTTATTTTCCACAATCTCGAAAGGTCCCACAAACCTAGGAGAGAGCTTACCACTCCTTCCAAACTTGATTGAACTCTTATGTAGTTTTACTTCTAAGAAGACTCTGTCACCAACCTCATAACTGCGGTCAACGTGATGCATATCAACATAACTATTTTGTCAATCTTGCACTTATTTAATCCTTTGTCTTATCTATTGCATCTATTCTTCCATTTCTTGGATCACTTCTGGTTCCACCATGACCCTATCCTCAAATCGATCCCAACTCAACGATGTCAGAAATGGTCTTTTGTAAAGAAACTCAAACAATGCCATCTTAATCGTACTCTGGTAACTATTATTGTATGCAAAATCTACAAATGGAAATAAGTCCTCCCAACCCTTCTTTTGATCCATTACATGCATACGCAACATATCCTCCAAAACCTAGTCCGTTCTTTCTATTTGTCCATCTATCTCTGGGTGATATGTTGTACTAAATTTCAGTTGTGTTTCCAAAGCCTCTTGGAAAATGGTCCAAAACCATCTTGTAAACACTGATCCATGAGGATATGATATTCCTTGGTACACCATGTAACCTCACAATATTGCTAACAAATACTCTAGCTATATCTAATGCTTGATACGTCATTCACACTGGAATAAAATGTGCATTCTTCATTAGAGTGTCAACTACCACAGAGATTGAATCATGTTTTCTTGTCGTCAGTGGAAATCCAACGATGAAATTCATTGCAATGACCTCCCATTTCGATTCGATAATATTATGTGGTTGTAACAATCATGTCGGATGTCTATGTTCATCCTTCACATGCTGGCATTCTAGAAATCTCTCCACGTAACTTACTATGTCTACTTTCATTCTTTTCTAGAAGAATAAAGGCTTAAGTTCCACCTTCATCTTCATGAATCCTAGATGAGCCATGTATACTACTCGATGAGCTTCGTTTAAAATCAAACTTTTTAATTCATCGTTTGGGGGTACGTAAATTATGTTGTTATACCTCATCAATTCATCGTTGTTAAAATAATAACCTTCATACTTCGGTACCATCATGGTATCTTGTCCAATACTATTCTTAATGTCCTTGTACCAATCATCATCAATTTGTAAGTCTAGAATATTTATAGTAGTCAATACAAAGTCTTGTTGATCCACCTCCTCAAGCAATTCTATCCATTTATATTCTGATGGGCATTGGGCTTACACTTAGAACATTATAAGTGTGACTCTCAGTGCTAACAGCAAGAGCTGGCTCCTACTCCTCCACCACTATAGGTCTCACTGGTTCAATAACTAGGGAAGGAATGGTGTCCATATCTACCAGTCCCTCCATTTGCGTAGGATTTTTTTCTTCCATTGTTGGCTCTGACAACAACCTGTTGTTTCTGTAGGTTTCCTCGACATTTGACTCAGTGCTATGAATTTAGGTGGTACCATCGTACTTAAATTTGTGTGGGTTTTCTCCTAAAATATGAGTGTCTTCCACTTATATTGTTTGTTCGTTCTTTGGTTCTCACTCCTTGACTCCATGTTTGCTCAAAGTCGTAATGTGCCTTATCAGAGATGATTTTTTGTTCTATAGTGTTGTCATAAATTCTCCAAATATTACCAGGTAGGCTTCCTCCACTGTCATAAATGTTTGTTTCATGCCTCATTTTTCTAGGGACCGATTTTTCTTTTTCCTGACTATTTCGTTTTTCCAATGCACAATACTTTCTACTGTCATATTTCTCTGGCGCACAAGACTTTCCTTTTTTCATATATGTCATATATGCATTATATTCACTTCTTTTCACACCCATCTATTTTTTTCTATGCACTGTCATTCCCAACTGTCTGTCTACCAATTATTCCTCTAACTTCTTTTTTGGCTTTATCTCATTTTGCTACTTTTTCTTTTCTTTTTCTTCTTTTTCTTCATACTATATAGAATATGTACAACTCTACATGTTGCGTTGCAACTACCGAGGGTTAGTGGGTTGACTATCCATATACAATTTCAGTCGACTACCATTCACTAGTCCTTGAACTTTGTTTCCTACTAAATCTTGCAGCTGCACAACACTTCCTTCTGTGACAAACTTTATCACATATGGTCATAGCCAATGCATTATAAGCTTCCATGGGTGTTGCAAATACTTACTGTCATAGAGGATAACCAGATCTCCCACTTTGAATTTCTTCTTCATAATATGTATGTCATGCCATGCTTTATCTTTTTCTCTTTGTACCTTCTGATGGAAACCATCTATAATTTTTTCTTCTTCTAATTCCATGAATTGAGATAATATTTATTTTTCTATGCTTCTTTTTGTCATATTTGTAATTACTGAAATGCGCAAAATTAGTATCAAATAATCCAAGGAAACTACTGCTTCTTGTCCATACATGAATATAAATGGTGTCTTCCATATTAACTTCTTGCATGTAGTTCTATAAGACCATAATATTGTTGGTACCCTCAAATCCCAATCATCTCTATTCACGTTGCAAATCAAGTTGTCAATGATTTCTCCAATATCTTGTTAAATGCTTCATCCCTTCCATTATCCTCAGGATGATAAGGAGTTCTCTTTTGATAATGTATCTCAAACTCTTCCACCATTGCCTGAATTTTATGGCTAATGAAGTGAGTCCCATGATTGCTCATTAATATTCTTGGACATCCAAATCTTGTGACTACATGTTCAACTAAAAAATGCATTGCAGTCTCTGTGTTTCAATCCCTCACCGATGTTGCCTCATCCCATCTAGTTAAGTATTTTGTCGTTGTAATAATACATATAGCTCCTGATCTTTTTGTTGGTGGATTAATTGGACCTACAAAGTCTACAACCCTCTTATCAAATACTTTCAAAGTTACCTGGGGTATCAATGGCATCTCATCCCTCATGGATGGCTTTCCATCTCTTTGACAAACATCAAAATTATGAAAGTACTCCTTTGAATACTTGCAAACTGTTGGCCACCATAATTCTGCGTGCAATACCTTTTGTGCTGTAAATTTCCCTCCATAGTGTCCTCCATCAATCCCTTCATGTGCTTATGCTAAAATAATAGTCCTTTCATGTTCCATAAAACATCTCCTCAAAATGTTATCTACTCCAAGCTTGTATAAATGACCTACAATCAATTGGTAGTCTCCAGCTATGACCACCAATTTTTTTTTCTATGCAGTAGTAAATTCTCTTGGTGCAACTAATGTACTCAAAAAATCAATAATGTCAACAAAACACTCATCAACTATTTGTACTGAAAACAATTGTGCATATGGGAAGGTATCTTCCTAGTTACTTGGTTCTTCTAAATTAGTTATTATTGACATATGATCAAGTCCTGCATTCAATCTTCTAGGGTTCACCACAAATTCAAAGTAAAATTCTTAAAACAACAACAACCATCTACATATCCTTCCCCCCAACACTGGCTTATTGAATAAATACCTAAAAGCATAATGATCTGTAAACATCTTGAAATGTTTCCCTAACAAGTAATGTATGAATTTCTACAAAGCATACACCATGGCCAATCCTTCTCTTGATGTAGTATTGTAGTTTTTTTCTGAATCTAATAACTTTCTCCTTGCAAATGAAATAGGGTGATATATGTTAGGACCCTATAATGTACCTTTTTGTTCATACTTTTTCCTATCATTACATCCTTTTCCCACTCACATTTAAGCCTACATTATCACCTTAACCTATCTTTCCAAAGGTTTATAACGTTCTTCTCTTTGCTATATGTTTAATTTGTTTTACATGTAATTTTACATTACTCTCATACTTAGCCATCGATCAGAAACATATAGTTGTTGAAACAGTTCGAACTGCAGATTATTGTTGCTACTTGAAGACCCATTGTTGAAACAGTCAACAACACGCAAATCCCGTTGCTGAAACAATTTGTGATTTGCGATGCTGGAACAACAATTCACACAGCAGTAACAAGAATGAGTTGTTACACTGGCTGCAAAAGCCGCACCTTAAGCCAACACCAACCATCACTGCTGCTTGAGACCACGTTGCTGAAACAGTCAAACAGAATGCAAATCCCATTGCTGAAACAATCTGTGATTTGCGATGCTGAAACAGTATACAACATCAGTAACAAGAGGATAAATAAAGAAGTTGTTACACCAACTGCAATAGCTACACCTCAACCCAGCACCATTCCAACTATTGTAACAACATTTTTCTACGGGAGATCAGAATATCCTATTCCAGCATAAAAGATTAGATCTGACTAAGAATAGGATTCGTATGTACACATGTAATTTTATGATCAATTGTATTAAGAGGATTTTCCTCTTTAAATAAGGGGAAATCATCATTAGGGAGGGAGAATTTTTGGCCAGAAAGGAATTACAGAGAAGAGCGTGTTCACTTTGGGATATTGTAACATGATACATTTGACAGATGAATAAAATATTATTCTAAGCATTTCTTCTTAGTTCCTTTCATTTCCAGGGAATCTTGTGAGAAGGAGAGGGCCCACCTTCTTCACAAGATTCACCCATTAGTTCTGTAGTGTGTTAGTATTGTTTTTTTTCACGCCTTGTTTAAACTCTGTTTTGCTGAAACTTTACTTTACTAAACTCTATTTTGCTGAAACTCTACTTTACTGAACTCTGTTTTGCTGAAACTCTTCTTTACTGATTGTTACATTGTTTTCATACAATTCATTCCTGGGTAACTGTTAATCATTCTGATTGGTAATTTTTCTTGATGAATTTATGAAAGTGTGATAATCAGAGACAGGTGTTGAATATTCTTGCTTTGGGAATAAGGTCTTGTTCTCTATTACATAATCGTTAGCCTTCAGTACTTGTCAAACATTTTGATTGGTAATGAGTTCATGAAAGTGTGATAGTCAAAAATAGGAACTGAAGATTCCTGCTTTGGGGAATACGGTCCTGTTCTCTGTTACAGAATAGTTAGTCTTCCTTGCAGTATACTGAAAGATTTATTTTCCTAGGTTGTTGTTTCTTAATGTAATCCAGGATTCTTCTGATAATTATTTTCCTTAAATATCAAAATCTGCAATAGATAGATTGCTTTTCTGTAATTCAAAGTAGAACTTCAGTTTGTTCAAGGCAAGGTGTGATTAGTGTACTTTTACTACAACTCTAGATTGCTTTTGAGATTGATCATATATAGTGTGTGATTGACTTTGAAATAAACAAACTTCCCTGGGTTGACAATTTATGTAACACTTGATTGTTTAGTTAATAAGCAATTACAGTGACCAACATTTTGGCGTTGTTGCTAGGGAAGGCAATTATAGATTTCAAAAGCACTTATGTTCTTTCATATATACAGATTGCATGAGAGGGAACAAACACCCCAAAGAAACTGACCCTATAGGTGGCAAGGGCAGAGGAAGGGGAGGAAAAAAGACCTTCATCGACCAGATTATATCAAAATCTGAATCTGTTGTTCCTCAATGACCACGCTCTCGAAAACCAAAATCTCAACCTTCCTTTCAAGCAAACTTTGAAACAGGGAAAGAAATTTGGAGCCCTGAGACAGTTGAGAAACCAACGGAGAACATTGAGGATCGAGCAAGTGCAGCAGAGGAACAAACAGAAGAAACCATGGATGAGTATAATGAAGAAATGCACCATGAAGAACAGACAATTCCTGAAGGAGAGGTAAATGATGAAAAATAGTTTTCTACCTTAGGATTTCCTATTGGTGATCTTCCTAGAGGAGTAGCTCCCATGAAGAATATTCCACTCTCATCTTTACCTAACTTTCATGGTTTATCTTCAGAGGATCCTGATTAATTCCTTTTCGAGTTTGACATATTATGCAGAAGTTATGATTACATTTCCAATGCTAAAAAATTAAAGCTATTTCCAACAACATTAAAAAGAAATGCATTAAGATGGTTCATGAGTCTTGGAGGTCAAGTAATCACAACATGGGATCAGATGAAACATAAATTCTTGCACAAATACCAAGACTATTGTCGAACAAGAGAAAAAAGAGAGGAACTATTCAAGATGATACAAAAAGAGGATGAAAATTTGGAGGACTTTGTGGAAAGGCTATAGTATAATCTACAAAGATCCAGTCACCCCGATGTAAGTAAAGATATTCTTAAAACAATATTACTAAAAGGAGTAGGGGATGAATGTCTAGATATGCTGAATATGCTTGAAAAAGGGGACATATCTAAAGAATCATATGATGAAATTGTTAACCTATGTAAAATATGTTCAAGAGGAGCTGCAAGGAATAGATCAAACAACAGGGATACCACATTTTCAAGAGTTCAAAAATCAGCCAGTGGAGGAGCAACAAGAGCCGAAATAGGTAATTTACTTGAGGGTTTTAAAACTGAAATGTTAAGCTCTTTTGATTCACAAATTGATACCTTGTAGATTCAAAAGAAACAAGCCGAAGCAGAAGCAGCTATGTCCATCTTTTGTTCCAAATGCAGAGATAAGCACCCACGAAGGGAATGCCCATTGGAAAAAAAGCCAATCTGCACCATTTGTGATAAGGATCATGAAACTCAACAATGCCCTTCTTTACCAGGAATCAAGGCAGCATTACAACCAACTGATGAAGAAGCTGAACCTGTCTATCTATTGACATAGAGAAGGCAATGGCAGCTACGGGGACAAGGTATGAATCCTAATATGCCATTTACATCTTGTAATCATTGGAATAACTATCCTTCTTTTAATCAAGCAAATTACCCTCCCTTTAATCAAATGCAATACCCACCCTTCAATCAAATTAATTACCCACCCATGCAACAAACTAACCCTCCCTCTGTAGATCCAGCAATGTGGACTCCTTGTCCTGCACAACAATAAACTTACCTTAACCAATGGAATCCAAATTGGAGAGGTCGACAACCCCCGTTCCCAAATCAATTACCCCAACTTCAATCACAATTTCTGCAACCACTCTCTTTACCATCAGGTACTCCACCGAAAAATCAAATGATGAGGCCCCAACTACCTATACAACCTAACCCTAACCCCAATAATAAGGTTGTGTAGTGCATTGATATTCAAAACCAGCCTATACTTTCTCTTTTCCCTTCACAATGCAATGATATTCATTTACAATCTGGGAAAATAGTAGAACCTATCATTGATGATGTTACCTCTTCTGATTCCAATAAAGAAGAAATAAAAAAGCACGATGTACCTGAAGAGGTACAATCGTCCTCCAACACTGTTGCTGAAACAACAAAACCACCATTCCCTGAGCGTTTAGCTTTGACTAAAACGTCTGAGCCACCTGCTTTCAATCTTCTAGGGGAATTACACAATCTTTATGTCAAAATTCCACTATTACAAGAACTAAGAGACGTACTGATTTATGCTAGAACTATGCGAGACGTTTGTGTTAATAAACCCGGTAGGAAAACTAAAGATCCCCTCACAGTTCATTTCATGGGTGATTTGTCTGCACTAATGTCGGGTAAAGTTCCCCCAGTTAAATATGGTGATCCTGGCCATCCTACCGTCTCAGTGCAAATTGGGAAAACAATAATTCCTTGAGTTCTGGTAGACTTAGGAGCTATTATCAATATTATGACTCTTGAAACCTCACAACTGTTACAACTGAAGAATGAAATCAAAGATACCCCAACCATTCTAGAATTAGCTAACCATTCTACAATCAAACCGAAAGGATTCATTGAAGACCTAATCATCTCAGTTGAATCCTGGAATTATCCAGCTGACTTTGTTGTATTACAACCTAAAACAAAGTTGGGGGGTCACCCTCTAATTTTGGGTAGGCCTTGGCTAGCCACAACAGATGTTTTTATTAGCTGTAGACCTGGTTCAATGACAATTTCCAACGGATATGAGACTAAACGGCTTAACCTCTACCCTCACACTACACCCTTGATTAATAATGACAATTCCTTATGGGTGGACTTTGATGATCAAACTACTCAACCTATCTTGACTATCGAACAAGCCTTAAGCCTTAAAGATACCACTAAGGATGAAGAAATTAATAATTTTATTTGTGAACCTTCCTCCGTGACTCCAGAAATTCATAACCAACTAACTGCACTTTTGGAGTCGGATACCCAGGAAAACCTTAACTCTAAAAACCCACCTCAAACATTAGCCACCATCTCTTCTAAAAGTATACCAGTAGAAATTGAACCTGGAAAAACATTGAACATAAACCCCAACCTGATAGTTGCTGAAACACAACAATTAATGAAGTTACTTCTTGAACATAAGGAAGCATTTGCATGGGACTATACATATATGAAAGGAATGTCTCTTGAATTATGTACTCATCATATCTATATCAAGGAAGATTGTCGACTAATCTGCCAATCTCAATGACGAATGAACCCTAATTTAAGAGAAATTATTAAGGAGGAACTTCAAAAATTGCTTAATGCGGGGTTTATATATCCTATATCGAACAACGAATGGGTTTCCCTGTTGGTAATAGTTCCTAAGAAAAATGGGAAATGGAGAGTATGTGTAGACTATAGAGCCTTAAATAAAGCCACTCAAAAAGATCACTTTTCGTTACCATTCATTGATCAGGTGTTAGTTTGTCAGGGAAGAAATTCTTCTCCTTTTTAGATGGTTTTAGTGGGTATAATCAGATCAAAATTGCACCCCAATATCAAGATAAGACCACTTTTACTAGCCCATGGAGAACTTTTTCTTATAGAGTCCTCCCATTTGGACTATGTAATGCACCAACAAACTTTCAAAGAGAAGTTATAGGAATCTTTTCTGATATGATTAATGACTCTATGGAAATTTTTATGGATGATTTTACCCCTTATGGTGTCTCTTTTGAGGAAACACTAAAAAACCTTGAGAAAGTACTTAAACGATGTATACAATCCCACCTCTCCTTAAGCACAGAAAAATGTCATATGATGATGAGTGAAGGAGTAGTACTTGGACATTTTATTTCATCTCAAGGAATTTAGGTGGATCCATCCAAGATACAAGTCATTAAAGACCTTCCTATTCCCAAAACCCAAACAGAGGTGAGAAGTTTCCTAGGACATGCTGGATACTACAAAAGATTTATCATTTTTTTTTCCAAAATAGCTTCTCCTCTGTTTGTGTTACTTATGAAAAATGTTGAATTCAAGTGGACTAATCTTTGCCAGGAAGCATTTAATACACTCAAACATCAGTTATCTACAACTCCTATTCTAAGAGGACCTGATTGGACACTTCCCTTTCATATATCCTCTAATGCTTCAGATACTGCAATAGGAGCTGTCTTGGGACAAGAATAAAATCATCTCCCTTATGCTATTTACTTCATTAGCAAGAATATGACTCCTACTGAACTTAACTATACAGTTACCGAAAATGAATTCTTAGCAGTTATCTATGCCATTAATAAATTTTGACATTACATCATTGGCTACTCTACTTTTGTCCATACTGATCACTCATCTATCAAATATTTAATTAACAAACCTATCAAAAATGCTCGAGTCACCAGATGGTTACTATTATTACAAGAATTTGATATTACAATTATAGATAGACCAGGAAAAGAAAATGTAGTTGTTGATTTCCTTTCTCGGTTAACACCTGATGATAATACTCTAGTAGATGATTCATTTCCTGATGAATATCTATTTCCAGTATCTACTCACTCACCATGGTATGCAAAGATCGCTAACTACTTGGTTGCAGGGAAGTTACCACCACACCTATCCCACTGAGAGAAAAGAAGAATCATTCAACAAAGTGCTCAGTATAGATGGATAAGTGGGTGTCTTTTCCACACAGGACTTGATCAAGAAATCCGAAGATGCATTAGAGAAGATGAGGTTTATGATTTACTAAAATCTTGTCATGATGGCCCTTGTGGAGGGCATTTTGATAATAAGAGAACAACACATAAAATTCTCAGGATGGGTTATTATTGGCCCTGACTTTTTAAAGATGCAAAGAAATATGTTCAGGCCTGTGATAACTATCAAAGAATGGGTCAACCTAATCATAGAGATGAAATGCCATTAAATCCCCATGTAGTACTCGAACCATTTGAAAGATGGGCCTTAGACTTTGTAGGACCCATTAACCCTCCATCTCATCAAAAAGTTTATATAGTGGTCTGCACAGATTATATGACCAAATGGGTGGAAGCTAAAGCACTCCATAGAGCTACTGAAGAAGTGGTTCTAGATTTTCTATTTGAAGACATCTTTATCAGATTTGGAGTGCCTAGAGAATTAGTCACAGATGGAGGACCTCCTTTCACTTCTCATGGCTTTGAAATCACCCTTCAAAAATATCATATTCATCATAGAATGACTACAGCATACCACCCCCAAGCCAATGGACAGGTGGAAAGTACAAACAAAGTAATAGAAGCCATTCTCATAAAAACAATGAAAGAAAATAGAAAAGATTGGTCTCATAGGCTCTCTGAAGCATTATGGGCTTACAGAACTACCTGGAGAAATACTACAGGATTCTCTCCCTATGAATTAGTTTATGGAAAAAGTGTCGTCTTTCCTATGGAATTTGAAATCAAAACTTTAAGGATTGCTTTAGGTGTCAACCTTGATTTGACCGATGCACAGATAGCCAGGTTGCAACAGCTTAATGAATTGGATGAAAAAAGACTAGATGCCATTCATCAGACAACTATGATTCAACAACAAAGATAAAAATGGCATGACAAAACCATCAAGCAGAAGCAATTCCAAAAAGGTAACTGGGCTTTACTGTATGATTCTTGGTTTAAAGAATATCAAGGGAAACTACGTACAATATGGCTTGGACCTTATGAAGTGGACACTGTTTTCCCCAATGGAACAGTAAGGCTCCTCACAATTGATGACTCTAAAACACCGTTATTAGTGAATGGTCATCGGCTCCGTCTATACTAGTGCCCCATTTCCAAAGAAGATTTTAAGGCCACATGTGTGGCAAAATCACATTATCTTTTTTTAGAGGGTCCTCCTACCCCTCATTGCAATTAATTTTTCTAAATTTAATTCCTTTAGTATTAGATTAGATTTCTTTTACTAATAATCCTTGTCAAGGAATGGCATGTTACAATTGATTCTTTTGCAGATTCTCGATCAAAGAAAAGACCTACCAAGAAAGGACAATCTTACTCCAAGAAGATCCAAGCTTCATTTTGTGAAACACTGCTCCCTCTTTCTTCATCACTTTCCAGCAACATTTTCCTCATTTTTCCCATCTTCCCCATTGCTGAAACACCATTGTTCAGCAATATATCGCCATTTTTCTCCATTGTCGAAACACCACTGTTCAACAATATTTCTCCCTTTTCCCCATTGCTGAAACATCACTTTCCAACAACATTTTCCTCATTTTTCCCATCTTCCCCATTGCTGAAACACCACTGTTCAAAAATATTTCGCCCTTTTTCTCCATTGCCGAAACACCACTATTCAACAATATTTTGTCCTTTTCCCCATTGCTAAAACATCACTTTCCAGCAACATTTTCCTCATTTGTCCCATCTTCCCCATTGCTGAAACATCACTGTTCAGCAATATTTTGCCCTTTTTCTCCATTGTTGAAACATCATTGTTCAACAATATTTCGCCCTTTTTCCCATTGCTAAAACACCACTGTTCAACAATATTTCATTTTTTTTCCCATTGATGAAACACCGCTGCTCAACAATTTCTCGCCACTGCTGAAACACCATTTCTTCAGCAGTATTTTCCATTGTTAAAACATCACTCTTCAACAAACATTTTTCTATTCTTTTCCTGTTGCTGAAACACCACTTTCTCAGCATTTCTTGTCAATAAAAACATCTTCTTCATCTCTTTCGCTCTCAATTCTCCTATTTTCATACTACATTTTTCCCTTTCATGACCTTCTCTCATAATTAAAAAAACCCTTGATAAAATTTCTCTAATAAATCCAAAGTCTCTCCCATGGTTACTGCAGAACTATTATGGGTAGGCACTATATTTTTTTTGAAGTACGAATCAAAGGTAAAGATGAGGTATGTAAAATTTATATGTAAATACAATTGAACTATGGCTAATGAGAAGATCCCGACTCATTATTATCATTCACTTAAAATTATTATTTTAGCCNGGGGATATCGAAATCTTATGACATCATTTCACACGAACCGACTACCATCATTCCTTTTTACCCATTATTTCATTTGTTTTCACCACCATTTGCATGCCTTCACCTACAAAACTTACTCTGCTCAAAAGCGGTTACTTGACTCTCTGACTGTGCATTTTACTGAACTGTTAGCTATGGGAGGCCTTCTTATACGATACGAACTCGCCACGAAAGCCCTGTTAGAATTGTATCCAGAGGTCTATCAAATTTTTCTACAGGCAGGTTGGCTAGGTTATTTTCAGAGGCTCCAGGGATTTGATCAACAACAGGTTCTTCAATTTGCTTGAAATCTTCAAGAATATCATTCCATTGTTCAAGGGGTTCAAATTCCAGTCACAGAGGATGATATAACACAGGTTTTGGGTCTTACTATCACTGGCATTCACTGGTTCAGCCGCAAACACATTATCCTTAATACCCAGCAGGATTTTCTCTTGCGAGGAGAACAAATTGAGCCTAAAGGCCGGGGTGTTCAACTTAGCTCGTTGCCGCCTCCTTGGCCAAAAGTTACAGAGTTTGTCAAGCACTATCTCACCTGTGAACGCCGATACCAAGTAGTCTACCAGTATGATTTTGTCTTGTTATCCCATTTACGACATGCTAGATTGCTGAATATTCCCTACTATCTGCTCAGATGTCTTAGAAATATGTCGCATTATTGTAAAAAGGCTAAAAATCCCACCCTTTCCCTCACCCATCACTGTCTTGCTCAACTACTCATCCAAAAGGGTTTTTCTCAACAAAACCCTCCCCTAAACAACCCACCCATAGACCCTCAGGAAGCTGTTGAACATCCTAAAAATCCTCAAGAACAACAACCACAAAACCTTCCAAACCCTCCGAAAATACCTATTAACCTGCCTACAGACCCAATTGATCCAATTAACCCTCCTACCATACCAAGTCCGCCCCACAACTTACCAGAATCATCTACTCCTACTGTTCATATCCTTAGCGATGATTCTGAACCAGATAAACCTGATAACCCTCCCTGCCCTATCACTGAGGAAAAACCCACATGCAAACGAAAGAAGCAAATTCCTCCTTTTCCCTCCTTTTTACAAAGAAAAGAAATGAGGACCTCAATAAGAGTAGCCACTACTGCCACTGCCCTAAACCCCCAACCCATCTTGCTAAAAGCCCGTACACCTCCACCCTCCCAAATTCTAGAATTTTTACCTATTCCACCCATGGGCACTGAAACACAAGAACCAGAGACCCAAGGTACTATGACATCATTCTCTTTAAATCAAGTAGCTGAAACACAAGAACCAACTACTCATCAAGTAGCTGAAACATAAGAACCAGCTACTCATTCAGTAGTTGAAACATAAGAACTAGCCATAGTTGTTACACAAGAACCAGCTACAGCTGAAACACAAGAACCAACTACTGATGTCGTTCCCGAAATGCAAAAATTAGATGCCCAGGGTGCCATAACACTACTTTCTCTACATCAAGAAGCTGAAACACAAGAATCAGTTGTTGATCCTGTAGCTTCTCCACAAGAACCAGCTATTACAGCTGTGACTGTTACACAAGAACCAATCACCCCTCTTAATACACCCATGAAATATCAACAACTAGAACCAACAATGGCCTCTGTCCTACAAGGAAATGAGTTCCTAAGGTCTGAACTGGAAGCCTACAAGAAAGAGATAGTAATGGTAAAGTAAGGCTACGACAATGAACTTAAATTGTATACCCTAGCTGGCATAGCGACCATGACAGAGGAAAACACAAAAGAGAATCAGTGTAGAGAGTATATGTGCAGTCAATGTGGGGACATTTATTATCAAGCAGGCTACAAAGTAACTCAAATTCCAATGGCTGGATCTTCCCCTGCACCTACAACTTTTGCATTCAAAGAAGAAAACCCTGTTGTTACACAAGAACCAGTAGGACCTTCCAAAATTCAAAATGAACCCTGGCCTACAACAACTGCTACATTTGAAGCCCCTGTTTTTATTAATAAAGTTGTACAAACACTGCCTATTGATGAATCTACCCCGCCTAGAAAGATCAACACCCATACTCTTGTGGAACGAGCCACTCAGACCCTACCTCAGCCTATCACTTGTGATGCTGAAACACAAACTCAACCATGGGATGAGCAGGCAATAATGGACAAATGGAAAAAAGAGTCTGCTGTTACACGGGACAAAAGCCTACAAGAGCACAGACTACTTTGGCTAAACCACATCTATTCAAACTGGGAAGATTTGAAGCAAACACGCCAAGAATCTCGTGCCCATAAGAAGAAAAATGATGAGCTAAAAGGAAAATTGCTCCTGATGTTTGACTTGGCACAAAAATTGTTGGCTGCTAGGAAACCATCCTCCAATTACTCTGTTTTCCTCATAGAACGACTTACATTTTTTCAGATTAAATCAATCAAAGAAGGAAGACCCCACGCAGTGTTAAATCCAACAGATTTTGTTAGAACTTTTGCAGAAGCCTCTACTATTGATCAGCACCTCCTATGTGAGGTATATCTTCATAATGAGGCCATCCCTGAGAATCGATAGCTTAACCTTAACCCTCTTTTCAGTGATATCTAGATTCGGGCACTCACCTCCTTCCTTAACAATCAGATTACATGGCAGAATGAATTCCTAGCTACCAAGCATAACAAAGATAATTGCCTCCTCTAGATACATCCAGAACCACAGAACGTTGCCACCTTTGTTGCAGAGTATTATCAATTTTTGAAGAAACCATGGATGATTCAATATATTCGACAACTACAGACAACAGTACTTCAGGATTGTCAACAGTTTATTAAATCCACAGAGATCGTTGCCCTACAAGAAAATAACATGTTTTGGCAACAATATTATGAGAAAAGGCAGGAGTACAATCCCTTTAGTCCTACCAATCTTGAGACAGCAATCTCCCAGGTACCTAGCTACATCAAATGTGTTCAAGAATGTGCTGAAAGCTGGATAGGTTATCAGTTCCATTTTCCTATTCTGTGGATGCCAATAGAGAAATATCAAGTTCATCATAAGTTTCACAAGAAGGTTGAAACAACATCTTGGCAAAGGCTACAACGCGTTCAAGGATTCAAGATCCAACATACAACACTTTCCACAGCTACTGCTTAAGTAATTTTCACGCTCAGAGTCAGTATCTGGATTCTGATTCAAATTGAAGTTGTCTAAGGTTATGCAACCTTTTTAGTTGGGGAGGATGTTAGGACCCTATAATGTACCTTTTTGTTCATACTTTTTGCTATCATTACATCATTTTCCCACTCACATTTAAGCCTACATTATCACTTTAACCTATCTTTCCAAAGGTATATAATGTTCTTCTCTTTGCTATATGTTTAATTTGTTTTACATGTAATTTTACATTACTCTCATACTTATCCATCGATCAAAAACATATAGTTGTTGAAACAGTTCTAACTACAGATTATTGTTCCTGGTTGAAGACCTATTGCTGAAATAGTCAACAGCACGCAAATCTCGTTGCTGAAACAGTCCATGATTTGCGATGCTGGAATAACAATTCACATAAAAGTAACAAGGAGCTGTTACAATGGCCGCAATAGCCGCACCTTAAGCCAGCACCAACCACCACTTCTTCTTGAGACCACGTTGCTGAAACAGTCAAACAGAACGTGAATCCCGTTGCTAAAACAGTCCATGATTTGCGATGCTGAAATAGTATACAACAACAATAATAAGAGGATAAATAAATAAGTCATTACACCGGATGCAACAGCTACACCTAAACCCAACACCATTCCAACTATTGTAACAACATTTTGCTATGAAAGATCAGAATATCCTATTCCAGAATAAAAGATTAGATCTGACTAAGAATAGGATTCGTATGTACACATGTAATTTTATGATCAATTGTATTAAGAGGATTTTCCTGTTTAAATAAGGGGAAATCATCATTAGGAAGGGAGAATTTTTGGCTAGAAATGAATTACTGATGGCGACGACTACTCCTACATACCCCACAGGATTTCTGCGCCTAACCTCCTGATCTTAAGGATTGTTCAAATTCTCATACAAGCCGAATTAGCTCTTTAGATTCCCTGCTGGAATCCTTCTGCTAACACCCGATCCACAGGTCCTTTAACTTCCTTCACGGCCTCTGCATGAACCATGAACAATTTCCCCGATGTTAAATTTTGGGGTTTAGGATTTCCTAATGCCCGAGGTTGAGAGTCTTTGCTCGCTTGAACTCCCGACTACCGATTCTCCGATGCGCCCTTTTCTCCACGCGCTGGCCCTCCTGGCTTAGCTCCCACCATATGACCACTGCCTCCGCGACCATGGCCCTACCTCCTTTCGCAGCTATTCCTATCAGGGTTTCAGCATTTGCAATGTCAAAATGCACACGTCCTTAGGATTCCCGATCTTCCGATCCCTGATATGCTCCTAGCGCATTAGCCCTCCAGGCTAAGCTCTTGGTCCACACGACCTCTCCTCATGACTGCAGTTTTATCCCTTATCGAGACTTCGGGGTTTTCAATACCACGATGCACCTGTCCACAAGACTCATGATCCTTTGAATCCCAATGCGCCCTTCCTTGTCAGCTCTAGCCCCTCCTAGCTATACTACGGTCCATGCGACCACTTACCATATGACCACAGCCATATAGCTTCCCATCGGGGTTTCGGGGTTTGCGATGTCAATATGAATGTGCCCTTTGGGCTCACGATTATTTGATCCCTGATCCTCCGATGGCTCACGGTCATTGACCTGTCAACGGTCCTTTCACCCATCGCAAAAATATACCACCAGTCCTCCTCGCCGACTCCTGTGTGGCCCACACGCTCCTATTCCTTATCAGGAAATCACATTTCGCGATTCTGAAATGCACAAACCCTTTTCTCCCGGGATCTCCGATATCCTGATTCCCAATGAACCAAAATATGATGGGTGGCTTCCTTGTCGGGACTTTTTCCGATGATGCTGATCGCTGCCACGCGTCCCTCCAGATGGACGGTCCCGATTCCTCCGGGATTTTGAGACTTATGATGTCACGTTTCCTTCGACCTTGGAAACTATGATTTCTCGATAACCAATATCTCGACTGTTGCTCGATCTCCGCCACGTTTCTCTGCTAACGGACGGCTCTGATCTCGTCAGGATTTTGAGACTTGGAATGTCTCTATTCTCTTGCCCTCGAGACTCCCAATTTCCCGATGGCTAATATCTGGATTGCTAAGCCTCGTGCAGCTCCTATCCAATCTGACGGCTCATGGGATTTCTGCTCCAGATTTGACAACTCAGATCCTTTATCCTTCTTAGCGCTTACTCCAGAGGTTAAACTCTGCACACTCCTCCCGATCCAATGACTTACAGGATTTCAGAGTGAGATCCAATGGTTGTCGGTCTCCTCCTTCTGTAGGCTCTTCCTGAGCTCCTCCTGGACGTAAATTCCTCAACGGTCTAGATCTCTCTCCTTCCGTCAATCCAACAGCTACTGAGCTCTCCTGCGCTTCCTATGCACTTTCTCCCAGACTTGGAAGAAAACTCAAATCTTCCAAAGGCCTCAACCTATGTATCGTCTTCATGAACTCCACGAATGTGAGTCCCGATGCACATATGAGAATGCTGACCCTCCTAAGCTTATCCTTCACTCAAGTGACTTCTTGCTGAGTGCTACTAATTATTCAGTAACCCCTCGAAGATCCCTCAGTGGATTCTTCCTTCAGTTCACAGAACTTGAAGAGTTCTTTCCTCTTCTGTGCCTATCTGCACACTTCCTCGACGCCCTCCTGGCGGAGTATCTTCTCCACAGAACGTTCAACATCTCTATCACTTCTGTGCACCCTCTGAGCCGACTCAATGCCCATTTGGCAGATCTTCTCAGAATCCTCAGTGATTCTGCTTCCTTTGAACTCACGATAGAGTTCCTTCCCAAATGCACCGCAGTGCATACGCTCAATGCCCACTTGGCAAATCCTTACAAAACTGCTAAGAGATTCTATCTGCAACTGTGTCTTCTCCCACACATCCTTGCCTTCTGAGGTGTTCAGCAACCTCACAGGTCTTCTTCTCCTGAGTTGATGATTCCAGTTCCTGTGCCGCAACATGTCTTTTTCTGACTCTGTAGAGTTCAGAAATGCATCCTCTGTGCACGGCTCTCAGAACCCCCAGTCTTCTACCACACCCTCCTGGTGTGAAGCCTCAAAGACCTTCAACCCTGAAATCAAACACAACTCTCTGCAAACATACAACCACAACATACATTTACAGAATAAAAGAACACTCACAGACATCCATACAATACATAACTCATGCAGGAAAAACTGCTTCTGATTATATTAAGATGGCAAATGCCTGTATTTACAAAGGTGTTCCGAAGCTCTCTTTGGCTCTCTATGGCTCTACAACTCAACCTCCTCATCTAACTCAAAATGAAATCTAAAAATATCTTTTACCTGAGGGGGCTCTTAGAGCACTTCCCTCCAACCTACCTACCCTATTCAATTACATTGAATGGGCTATCTAGTCCAGAGTCGGATCTAGATCTCAGCCATACATACATTAAAGGCTGATCTACCTAATGCCTGCACAAAGGCATGGCTCTATGGCTCAACATCCTAAACACATTAATTTACATTCATTTCAAATTCAAAATGAGGCTGCGCCTCTCGTTAGCCTTTGAATGCATGCGCGCTGACGTGGCTGGCTGGCTGGCTGGCTGACGTGGAGAGATGCTCCTGTATCAAACTTCTCAGCTGCAAAATCATGAGCTCCTGCTCATGCGCTTCCCCTCTCAGCTATTGGAAATCCTCCTGGATCCCAAACAAACATCTGGAGCTTCCCATTTGCTCCATTTTTCTGTTGCTACTGTTGCTTCTGCATTGTTGTTGCTGCTGCTTCTCTTCTGCCCAGCTACTCCCTGCTGGCAGTCTCTGCTGATCGGATCATCAGCTCCATGATCTCATCGATCACTTCGTCCAGCTGCTCCCATGGATGGTCCTGTTCATGCAGTCTCCTCAGCTGCAAAAAATTTTGGCCATTGGGCAGAACATCCTGATCTCGCACACCTTCATCTTTACTTGTTTCCAACCTCACCTGTTGGATGTGCCTTCCCTGCACTCTCACCCTTTCTTCCAGGGCTTCTATCTGCTGCCACATCTCAGCAAAACATGTGCAATCTGCCTCTTCCTCTTTTGCTCCTACTACAAACTCCCACGTTGCAGTCTCTTTAGCTTCATCGCTGAATGCGTTGAGCCATTCCTCAGAATTCTCACTCTCTCCGTCTGCTTCTGCTTCTTCTTCTATAAACTCTCTTGTTGCAGTCCTTTCAGTCTTCTGGCTAAAAATATCGAGACATTCCTCAGAATGCTTGTCTTCTCCTTCTACTTCTTTTGCTGTTAGCTTCAACGCTACAACTTCTGGGCTGAATATGTTGAGACATTCCTTCGAATGCTCATTCTCCCCTTTGTCTGCTTGTTCTTGTGCTTGGGCAGTCTCAAACACCTGCTCCAATTCTTTTTCTTCCCTGGCAGTCATCGTCAGTTGTGACTGTTCTTCTGCTATTGCTGCACCTGCAACACAAATTTCTGCCCCCTCCTGGGAAAATGGTAGGAATACTCCAATTCCCCCAATCATCATAAGGCTCCTCAGATTTTCCTCTTCTGTCAGCTGCTCCGGCTGATCTAAATTCATCTCTGAGTTTAGGAGACTCTCAGACAGTATCGTCTATTCTATCATCTCCTCAGGCTGATCAAAACTCACCTGCTCATCCCTGCCCACCTGAAAATATGGGATTCTTCCGCTGCCTTCCTGGCAGACTATGAGATCAACTGATCCCATCTTCATCAGCACTCCTTGTTGAATTGAACTCTTCTTCGAGTTTGTGATACCTTCAGATGGTCTCAAATTCTCATCTCTGCCCACCTGGCAATCCAAGATGTCTTCACTGCACTCCAGGTCGTCTTTGAGATCCCGCAGTGACCTCTTATCATTTCCCTCCTGGAAAATTGAAATGCCTTGGTTGTCCTCTTGACAGTCCGTGAGATCCCACAGTGATCTCAATTCATTTCCCTCCTGGAAAATTGGAATTTCTTCTCTACCCTCCTGGCAGCTCTTGAGATCCTCAACTGATCCCCATTCAAATTATTCATCATCGAGACCTCTCCCAATCTCTGGTTTACATATCTCAACCGTCCTGTTAACAACCTCCGCTGTCATCTAGCCATCAACTACTTGACTGGCCATTTTTATTTTGGCTTCCTTCATGGGCCATTCGCACATCCGTCTCAGCTTCTTATCCTGCCGCATATTTAACTCGAGCCTCACCATTTCTCTCTTTATATATGTGAGCTCTTCATCTATATCCTCTTGGCTCCATAGCTCTCTCCTCCCAGCATACCTACGGCCTTCAATAGCCATGTTGCTGCTTCTTTTTGCCTTCTTGACAAACTTGATGATGTCACTCCTGCAATCCCGAGTGCTCAACTTCATCCTTCAGTCCTCATGACTGTCTCCTTGATTGTTGCCTACCTGCAAACAACCACCTGCAGAGTCTTCAATAACTCTGTCTTCCTTCACCTGCAATATACAGATGAATTTCCATCTCTGATACCACTTGATGGCAATGACTACTCCTACATACCCCCCAGGGTTTCTGCGCTTGACCTCCCGGTCTTAAGGATCGTTCAAATTCTCATATGAGTTGAATTAGCTCTTTAGATTCCCTACTGGAATCCTTCTACTAACACCTGATCCATAGGTCCTTTAACTTCCTTCACGGCCTCTGCATGAACCGTGAACAATTTCCCCAACGTTAAATTTCTGGGTTCGGGATTTCCTAATGCCTGAGGTCGAGAGTCTCTGGTCACTTGAAATTTCGACTATCGATTCTCCGATGCGCCCTTTTCTCCATGCGCTGGCCCTCCTAGCTCAGCTCCCACCATATGACCATTGCCTCCGCAACCATGGCCTTACCTCCTTTCGCGGCTATTCCTATCGGGGTTTCGTCATTTGCAATGTCAAAATGCACACATCCTTAGGATTCCCAATCTTCCGATCCCCGATATTCTCCTAGCGCATTACCCCTCCAGGCTAAGCTCGTGGTCCACACGACCTCTCCTCGTGACCGCAGTCTTATCCCTTATCGGGACTTCGGGGTTTTCAATACCACGATGCACCTGTCCATAAGACTCGCGATCCTTCGAATCCCGATGCGCCCTTCCTTGTTATCTCTAGCCCCTCCTGGCTATACTACGGTCCATGTGACCACTTACCATATGACCACAACCATATAGCTTCCCATCGGGGTTTCAGCGTTTGCGATGTCAATATGCATGCGCCCTTTGGACTCGCGATTCTCTAATCTCCGATCCTCCGATGGCTCATAGCCATTGACCTGTCAACGGTCCTTTCACCCATCGCAAAAATATGCCACCTGTCCTCCTCGCCGACTCCTGTGTGGCCCACACGCTCCTATGTCTTATTAGGAAATCACATTTCGCGATTCTAAAATGCACAAACCCTTTGCTCCCGGGATCTCCGATATCCCGATTCCCGATGAACCAAACTCCGATGGGTGGCTTCCTTGTTTGGACTTTTCCTGATGACGCTGATCGCTGCCACACATCCCTCCAGATGGACGGTCCCGATTCCTCTGGGATTTCGAGACTTATTATGTCCCATTTCCTTTGACCTTGGGAACTCCGATTTCCCGATAACCAATATCCTGACTCTCTCTCGATCTCAGCCACGTGTCTCTGCTAATGGAAGGCTCTGATCTCATCGAGATTTCGAGACTTGGAATGTCTCGATTCTCTTGCCCTCGAGACTCCTGATTTCCCGATGGCTAATATCCCGATTGCTAAGCCTCGTGCAACTCCTATCCAATCTGACGGATGATGAGATTTATGATCCAGATCTGACAGCTCAGATACTTTATCCTACTTTGCGCTTACTCTAGAGGTTAAACTATGCGCACTCCTCCTGATCCAGTGACTTACGGGATTTTAGAGTGAGATCCGACGGCTGTCGGTCTCCTCCTTCTGTAGGCTCCTCCTGAGCTCCTCCTGGACGTAAATTCCTCAACGGTCCAGATCTCTCTCCTTCCGTCAATCCGACGGCTACTGAGCTCTCCTAATATTCCTACGCACTTTCTCCCATACTTGGAAGAAAACTCAAATCTTCCAAAGGCCTCGACCTTTGTATCATCTCTGTGAACTCCACGACTGCGAGTCCCGCTACGTGTATGAGAACACTGACCCTCCTGAGCTTATCCTTCACTCAAGTGACTTCTTGCTGAGTGTTGTTGGGTATTCAGTAGCCCCTTGAATATCCCTCATTGGATTCTTCCTTTAGTTCATAGAACTCGAAGTGTTCTTTCCTCTTCTATGCCTATCTGCACACTTCCTCGACGCCCTCCTGGCGGAGTATCTTCTCCACAGAACATTCAACAGTTTTGTCGCTTCTGTGCACCCTCTGCACCAGCTCAATTCCCACCTGGCAAAGCTTCTCAGAATCCTCAGTGATTTTTCTTCCTTTGAACTCATGGCAAATTTCCTTCCCAAATGCACCGCAACGCATATGCTCAATGCCCACTTGGCAGAGCCTTACAAAACTCCTAAGAGATTCTGTCTGCAACTGTGTCTTCTCCCACACAGCCTTTCCTCCTGAGGTGTTCAGTAACCTCACAAGTCTTCTTATCCTGAGTTGATGATTCCATTTCCTGTGCTGCAGCACATCTTTGTCTGACTCCGCAGAGTTCAGAAATGCATCCTCTGTGCACAGCTCTCAGAACCCGCAGTGTTCTGCCACACCCTCCTGGTGTGAAGCCTCAAAGACCTTCAACCCTGAAATCAAACACAACTCTCTGCAAACATACAACCAAAACATACATTTATAGAATAAAAGAACACTCATAGACATCCATACAATATAGAACTCATGCAGGAAAAACTGCTTCTAATTATATTAAGATGGCAAATGCCTGTATTTACAAAGGTGTTCCCGATCTCTCTCTAGCTCTCTATGGCTTTACAACTCAACCTCCTCATCTAACTCAAAATGATATCTAAAAATCTCTTTTACCTAAGGGGGCTCTTAGAGCGCTTCCCTCCAACCTACCTACCCTATTCAATTACATTGAATGGGCTGTCTAGTCCAGAATCAGATCTAGATCTCAGCCATACATACATTAAAGGCCGATCTACCTAATGCCTGCACAAAGGCATGACTCTATGGCTCAACAACCTAAACACATTAATTTACATTCATTTCAAATTCAAAATGAGGCTGTGCCTCTCTTCAGCCTTTGAATGCATGCGTGCTGACGTGGCTGGTTGGCTGGCTGGATGGCGTGGAGAGGTGCTCCTGCATCAATTACAGAGAAGATCGTGTTCACTTTGGGATATTGTAACATGCTACATTTGACAGATGAATAACAGATTATTCTGAGCATTTCTTCTTAGTTCCTTTCATTTCCGAGGAATCTTGTGAGAAGGAGAAGGCCCACCTTCTTCACAAGATTCACCCATTAGTTCTGTAGTGTGTTAGTATTGTTTTTGTTCACACCTTGTTTAAACTCTGTTTTGCTGAAACTCTACTTTAATGAACTCTGTTTTGCTGAAACTCTACTTTACTGAACTCTGTTTTTCTAAAACTCTGGTTTACTGATTGTTACATTGTTTTCATACAATTCATTCCTGGGTAACTATTAATCATTCTGATTGGTAATTTTTCTTGATGAATTTATAAAAGTGTGATAATCAAAGACAGGTACCGAAGATTCCTTCTTGGGGAATAGGGTCCTGTTCTCTGTTATAGAATAGTTAGCCTTCAGTACTTGTCAAACATTTTGATTGGTAATGAGTTCATGAAAGTGTGATAGTCAGAAACAGGTACTGAAGATTTCTTCTTTGGGGAATAGGGTCACGTTCTCTGTTATAGAATAGTTAGTCTTCCTTGCAGTATACTGAAAGATTTATTTTCTGAGGTTGTTGTTTCTTAATGTAATCCAAGATTCTTCTGATAATTATTTTCCTTAAATCTCAAACTTTGCAATAGATAGGTTTCTTTTTTGTAATTCAAAGTAGAACTTCAGTCTGTTCAAGGAAAGGTGTGATTAGTGTACTTTTACTACAACTCTAGATTACTTTTGAGATTGAGCATATACAGTGTGTGATTGCCTTTGAAATAAATAGACTTCCCTGGGTTAACAATTTATGTAACACTCGATTGTTTAGTTAATAAGCAATTACAGTGACCAATAATATATATCACCTTCTCTTGGTTGTGTCAATGCTACTTGTAATGTTATTGCAGATGCACCCACATGCACATGAAATTATTTTTCTCAGTTTGGAAACATTAAAATTGGTGCATTCACTATCTTCTCCTTCAAAATATTCAAACTATGTTGGAACTTGCCATTCCACTGATACATGATGTCCTTTTTCAACAATTTCTCCATTGTCATAGTAATCTATGCATATCCCCTTATAAACTTTTTATAATACCCTATATGACCAAGTGTACTCTTCAACTGGTGCACTGAATTCAATGGTGGTAAATTAACTATCACAACAATTTTAGCAGGATCAACCAATAGACCATGTTTACACACCACCTTCCCTAACAAAATACCAAAAGTTGCATTGAAAATACATTTCTTAATATTCAATGAAATTTGACATTGTCTACATCTATCTAACAACAATATCAATACTTGAACATGATCCTTTAATAAACTAAAGATTGTCTAGTAATCTAAGTAAACTTCTAAAACTTATGTATGAAGTCCTTAAATGCTACGACTACTACCCATGAGAAAATAGTTGGTGCATTATCCAACCCAAATGGCATAACTGTATGTTGAAATGATCCCCACTTTGTAGAAAATGTAGTATTATGTCTATCCTCTGGTGCTATCCTTATCTGATGATATCCTAAAAATCCATATGTAAATGAATAATCTTATTGACCTCTACATTCTCCAATACTTGATATGTGAATGGGATAGGGAAAGGATCACACAAACATGAATCATTCAGTTTCTTTAAATATACCCAAATCTTGATTCCCCACTTCTTCTTTTTCTGCACCACCATAGGATTGGTCGATTCTGACTCTTCCATGTGTTTTATGACACCAACTTCTAACATCTTGTCAATTTCTTCCTTTACCTTATGCTTATACAATGTATTTATAATGTAAATTCGTCGTCTTATAGGTCTGGCTTCTGTCTTCAAAGAGATATTCATCTCTCCAATTTCTCTTGCTAATCGATTCATCTATGAAAATGTTGCTAGGAAGAAAACATTATATTCGCATAGTAACTCTATGATTCTTTCCACTTTCTTATTATCCCAATAATCTCTAATGCTTGCAATGTATGGGTTTTATGTACTTCAAATATATATTGTATTGATCTTCAATCATGCAACATAATCTTCTAAATATAGCTTGGTACTATTGACTTCCCTTTCTCCTTCTACTTTTGGGATCTAGATACTGTGCGTGTTTTCTTCTGTTGGATCTTCCTCTTCTACAACATGATAACAGTCTAGCAACTGTCTAACTATCTATCTAGTCTTATTTTGATATGTTGGGATTATTTCAAATTTTGGTTCTTTAAACATCACGTCTCTTACCACTTTCACCATTGTATCTACCTATGGATTCTCATGTTCAAAGGATAATGTAACCAAAAAATTATGTTTCATTTCTTCCCAATTGGCAGTTTCCCTGTGATATTCTTGTTCTGTGTACCAGTTCCTTGGAATTCCTTCTAATGTGTGAATGAAATGGTCTGAACATTCTTCTGGTGGTACTAATCTCCATTGAACCATGCACCTATCTACATGTTCTTTAGGTTGTCCAATTCTATCATATTTCTCCAAACATTTGTTCTCCTGCTCTGTGCCAATTCCAATGTGTAATAACCTTTTGCATTGAAACCAGTTATTAATCTTCTCCTTAGGAGTTCTCCACCATCTTGTAGGTGCAACCTTTAAAAGAAATATCTAATGTTGGTAATCTATGATTCTCCAAAACTTCTACCTCACACTTCATTAAAAGTTCTTCTAAGTCATTCAGACCATAAAAAGTTGAAGGTTCCCTTACCTCTATATCGAACCACCTCAGTGCACACGTCATTCTGACGCATATTCTAGTAGATAATTCATGGAATCGTTGTTTCCATTTCTCTAGTCCTGTGTAAGAATCTGAAGCACAAGAACTAATACTCCTCCAACTAAGCATGCCATCTGCAGTTGGGTTGATATAATCCTCTTCGCATGTGGTAGTTTTGTATTGCTTATTTATATCTTCTGTAAGGATATTTTCTATTGCAGGTTCCACATACCTTCCTCCTTATGATGGATCTAATGGTAGAATAAATCTGTATTCTCCACATTCAAATATGATCTTCCTTATCTTCAAATTGATAATATCTTGGTTATCAAAGGCCCAATCTAGACCTAACAATGTTGGATATGGTGAAGTGTTATCCACTATGTCGATGAATTCAAAGTCTGTCATGTTGTGCAAGCCATCTAAATCTACTAGTATCCTGTAACATCCCACTCTGACGCACTGAGAAAACTTATTATTTGAGGACACTTGCTCGCAAGTGATCTAGAATTTCTGATGTTAAAACATTTATACTTGATTATGATGCGTTATGATAGACGACATGATGTTTTAATATTTGATGTAGACAGGTGCTATTGACTCAGCTTTATTGAGTGTGCAGGGTTTTGGACCTTGATGATGCAGAGGCATCGGTGGAACCCCCTTGGACTCTGGATTGAGTCAGGGAGTGTGCTATTGGGTTGATTTATTTACTGTGATATTTCATTTGATTTGATGATATGATGTTGACATTTCTGGTATGATTGTTGATGATGCAGGCTGACGATAGCTTGCCGACCAGACTCACATATGGAGTAAAGGGACCACACACGATTTCCAGAGAGGTTGAGGGAGAAATGTGGACAACAACCCTGCCACAGCCTACTAGCACTCCCGCCATGGCTCGAACTGTAGGTTAACAATTACCTAGCTCGAGAGGATCCACGATGCCGTGAGGGAAGACTGCGACAGTCGCTCACGATGATTCTAAGGGGCGCGCAATAAGGTAGGGGCCTTATTCCTTAGATCCCTTAGTCTCCCACAAGTTCACCTGGTGGAGTATTGACTCCAGCGGTTATAGATGTCTACCAATCAGTCAAGTTGGTGAGTGGTACCGTTGGAGAACGTGGTGCATCCTGAAGGGCACATCGCACAAAAGAAACACAAGAAGCGAGTGGCACCCTTGGAGCATGTGGTGCATCCTGAAGGGCATGTCCTGCAAAGGAAACGAATGAGGCGAGTGGCACCCTTGGAGTACATAGTGCGTTCTGAAGGGCACGTCGCATTGATGTTGATGAAGGAATCAAACCTAAATAGCCCTAAGATAATAACACCTTAAGAAATCCTTAAAAAACTTCCCTAACCCAGTGTCGGCCTATTCAGAATCTAAGTACTAAGTCTAAAACTTTTAGGGTAAAATTTTAGTCTAACCTTAAGAACAGACCCTAGAATAAAAATAACAATTTAAACAAAAACCCACCTAATTAATAGTTGGGTCTTCATAAAATTCTTGGGGTGATGACGAGGGTAAGATTTAAATTAAAACTAATGGTTTTAAAATTTTACAAAGAAGAAATTAATTCCTAACTTGTGAAAGAACAAAAGATATTAAATAAATAATAAATGAAAAGATTATCTAGCGCATTTACCTTTTTGTTTTTTTTAAAAAAAAAAGAAGGGAAGGGATTAATAAAAATAGGGAAACTAAGTAATAAAGGAAACAGAGACAATTAATAAGTAATAAAATTATTTAACGTGTGGGAGTGTAAAAAGTTATGAATTTAAAAATAAAATGAAAAGATTAATTAGCGCATTACCTTTTTGTTTTTTTAAAAAAAAAAAAGAAAAGAGAAGGGATTATTAAAAATAGGGAAATGAGCCTTTTAATAAATTAAAGAAAATAATTTTGGAGAAAGGTGGGGGATGAGTGACACTTGTAAGACAGAGAATTTTTAGATGGTTTTCATTAAAACTTAAATGAAATGTGATTTAGGGCAAAGGGGGGTCTCAAAATTCTATAAAAAGAAAGGTAGATGAGGAAGATGGGGATGGGGTGTTTTTTGGAGCGTAATGTTACGCTGCCGAATTTGGACTGGACTGATTGCTTGTGAGGAGTTGGGATTTTCTCAGCTTCTATTGGAGTGGTATCTCAGCCTTGCGTGGAGAGCTGGGAAGCTAGGCATACCTTCTGGATTTGTGTGGAACCTTTGCGGCTCAAGAGGCTAAGGGGGAAGCAGAGTACCCCTAGCGATTCGGTGGGAGGTACCGGTGAGGTCTCTATGGTCGGCGAGCGGGAGCGGTACAGAGGGAGGGAAGCGACACGGAGCGTGGGACGTCATCCGAACCGGGCGAAAGGAAATGGTATGATTTTATTTCTGGTAGATTAGGAGGCATTTGGATATATGGTTAGATCTGCATGTGTTTTAATGGGTAAACTGATTTTTAGTTCATGACTGAAATTGTGATATAGCTGGGCTGAATGAATGTTGATGGGTTTCTGTGACCTTCCTTGGATCTGTACGATCTCCCGCCATGACTTGCGTTGTTGTCTGTGTTTTTACCTTTACAGTGGCGTTATATGTTCATGGTTGTGTGTAGGGCGCTTATATGTTAATGGCTGGGTGTATGGAGTTCATATGTTAATGGTTGTTTTTACCCAGTGGGCGTTTTTAAGTTAATGGTTGTGTTTATATCTGACTGGGGGAATTTTTAAATTTGGTTATGGGCGTTGTTTCAATCTGTGCATTTCGTATTGCCATGGGCTTTTTATACCAGTGTGGGAATATTTTATATTACCAGGGTTGTTTTTTTTTTTTTTACTACCGTGGTCATTTTCTTTATATGAATGGGGGCGTTTCATATCTCTGAGGTTGTATTATATAGCACAGGGGCGTTTTTATATTTAGCGAGCATTTTTAATATTAATGGGGGGCGTCTGATGTTAATGTGGGCATTTTCATGTTAACGGGGGCGTTTATAAAATTTCTGGGGCGTTTTTATAGTGATGGGGGTGTTACAAATTTCTGTGGGTGGTTTGTCTTAAATGTGGGCATTCATATATGACTATGGTCGTCATTATATATGAATAGGGATTTTTTAACATGGCTAGCAGTGTATTGGCATTCAGTCCTGGTAAAATAGTTCTGGCAATTCGTTTTATAATATTGCTGTAACTTGCAATTCGTTTTTTTATGATTATTGACAATTCATCCTGGTAAATGAGTTCTGGCGATAGTTATTGGCTTTTCTGGCAATTGATAAGTTTCACCTTGACTCCCTATGTCTTCCTTTTCTGAGTTGTAATTGAAACGAATATTCAAATTCCTGAAATTTTCAGTTTTGATTTTTATTTCAAACAAATAGTAGAATCCTGGCGGTTTCAATCCTTTAAACCTTTATTGAATAACTAATAGAATCCCTGCACTTTCAGATTAAATTGTTATTTGAAATGAATATCAGAATACCAACATTTCATTTTTTATATTTTACTTTTAATTGAATATCAGAATCCACGTCAGCTTTGGACCATTCGTAGTTGTTCCACTCCTATTTGGCTCTTGAGATAATGTGGGGGAATTTTAATTGGGGAATTCTATGTTGGACACAAATCGGGTGAATGACTTGAGTCACATTAGTGCTTAGACCACTTCATGCCTAAAATTTTGTAGCACCGACTCAATTGTATGAAACCTCCTTCTCCGAGTATTTGAGCTCTTAGAAGTTATGGTTCAATTTCATGTCAAGCTTAATTGATAAGGACACCTCAGACGAAGCGATATATACCTCATCTCTTTCATAATCATATTTTCAATTTAGGCTTAGAATCATGTTCCTTGTTATCCTACTATATGTTTATATTGAGGACAGTTAAATGGTCATTATCAAAGAGGGAAATAAAAATTCTTTTACCTTTTTCTTCAAGGATGCTCCCCTTTTAGATAAGTACTTAGGATAGTATATGTTAATGTAGAAGGCAGTAAGCTTATTTAAAACCCAATTACATTTATGTTACCAATGATACCATACCAACAACAAGCTATTGTGTTAGTGTAATTGCAAGGTTTGTGATCTAAAATATGATGGCATGGTTATTATGGAGAGGTTATTGTTATTGCAACGTAAAGCCCATGTATTGTTAGCGTTAGCTAGAAGGGAATGAAATTTAATGTTATTTTAATTGCAAGGTTTTTATAATGACATTGTTATTATGGATGTTTTTCTTTAATAATATTATAATCAATAATATTATGATAGTTAAGCATTTTACCCTTGCATCGAACTTTTACTTTAACCTTAAGATTTTACTAGTGCAGTAGATTAGTGGCTAATTGGATGAAATTAGAGTAGAGGGTTGATTGAGAATTATTTTATGATAGCCATAAAGGAAGAAACCATTTACTTATGTAGTTAGTATTCAATAATAGCATGCTATTTAATTCAATTAATGTTTAATTAATGTTTTTACAAAGCAATGGAAGTTGATATAATGGAATGGAATGGAATGAAATCATAGTGAAATGTTAAGGTAGGGTATTGGGATGTAATGGGAGGTCAATATGAGGTAAGGTCATTATTAATGCGATGTTGTGAAATATCTTATGTTAAGGCTAATATTCAAGAGGATGCACATGATCATGTGGTCAGCATTTATGGTATTGATATTGCAGATTATTTATATGTGTTATGTTTTAATTAATGATTGATTGATCAAGTAGCGTGCCTGGAAATAAAAAGGAATTGTGCCTTGAGTTGGTTACTGTTATATAATTTACGTATATCGGACACCTTGTGCGGTTATAATTTCATTTGGATTGAAGAAATGTTAAATGTTTAGATTTTTGGTGGCGCGCCATGCACAATGTTGGATTTTGATTTCTAATTCTCGCTCGCAATTGAAGGGTTATGTTACTGTATTGGTATGTTGGTTGCCTTGGGTTGGTCTAATGATAGTCCTTAGCTTAGTGGGATTGTTTGCCTGTGTCGGGAGGGTTGTAGACACCTCCATGCTCCTCAGAACAGTCGCCAGCCCTGAGACCTTAAATGGTTAAAATCAATGGGAACCTGGGCTTGAGCGTTGCTTGTATGTCTTGGAGGTCCTAACCATTGCAGGGTAGGACGGGCGGGTAGTCAGTTCTACTTATCATTGTATGATCGTCATTTATGCATGTAGTTACTTGTCATGCGTCCTTGTCGCCTTTTTATGTTCATCATGGTTGCGTCTTATTCATCGTCGGGTGGCGACACAGAGTCGAATGCGTTGATTGTTTCTTTTGTACACGTGTGCACACACTTTTTAAACACGCACACAAAAAAAATTAATTTGCACTAGTTACTAGAGTTGGGTCGTCATAACGAGGAGGTTGTTACATATGGTATCAGAGCCGGTTTGACCCGCGACTTGGGATTCTCTACGGCTTTCGTTGACATGACATGATTTGATTTTATTGTTGTTAATCGAGTTGATTGTGTGCGTAAAGGTAATCATGGTTAGAGGACACCATGGAGGTAGACGACAGGGTGCTAGGGGAGGAGGAGAGACACCTCCATTAGCATCCACGCCTAAGGGGTCTAACCCCCAGGGAGGCGAGCAGGTTCTCGGACAGGAGCAGATAATGGTTGGTGATGTTGTTGGGATGATGAGATCTTTTCAGCGCATGTATGAGGCACTGATCAACCTATTGGACAGAGATGAGGCCAGGGCACCGGCACCCGCTGAGGTTCTTCTACGCGCACCGGCTGTTACCGGTAGCATTCACCGTGAACTCGAGAAGGTTAAATTTCTCGAGTTTTTTGGTGCCCCGGACGGCACCGCCGCCGAGGCATGGTTGGAGAACATGGCGATGTGCTTCACACTTCGCGATTATACCTCCAACATGAAGGTCTACATGGCGGTCTTCCAACTGAAGGGGAGCACGCCACTATGGTGGAAGACACTCCTGTCGCAGCTGAACATGGCCATTGAAGACGTGTCATGGGAATTGTTCGAGGAACGATTCCGAGAGGGGTACCTTTCAGAGGAATTCATTGAGCGTCATCTCAATGGGTTCAATGCATTATGACAGGGAGGTCGTACAATTCCCGAGTATGAGGCACATTCATGGAACTGCTTCGGTATGCTCCACACCTTAACACAGAGAAACTCAAGGTCAACTGGTTCATGTTTGGCCTTAATGGAAGCCTGCGTGCAAAGGTTAGGATCTTGATGCCTCAAACCTTGCACGACATTGTCCAAAAGGCACTCATAGTAGAGGAGGAGCTTATCAGTGGGGGTCAGACCAGGACTCCAGTGAGACCCGCAGGGAAGGGTTCATCTGGTACACCGCAGCATCAGACCCCAGCGAGACATACACCGGGATATCGTGGCTTCCAGAGAGGATCCACTTTCACTACACCCCAACGACCATCGCCTCAACAACGGGCACCCTATCAGGGACCACAACACCAGCAGTAATGTCGCCCACAGCAGCAACAGTTTAGGCCTATTCAGTAGAACAGACCGGGGTACCAGGCCAGTGGGCCGTCATCTTCTACTTTGGGTACCAGGACTACTGGGCTGAAGAAGGGGTGTTGGACGTGTGGGGAGCCAGACTACCAATGCGACTGTCCTGTGGAGAGGACCAGGGTGTCTGGATCAGTCGGACCCACTACAGTGGGAGATATGGGAAAGGCCCATCGGATTCATGCAGCGGTGAAAAACCGCCAGGCAGAGCACCCGTCGACTGTGCTCGAGACGACGGGTACTATCACTGACCAGACCCTTAGTATTTTGATAGACCTAGGTGCTACTGAGAGTTTCATTTCTAGTGCAGCACTAAAAAGGATTAAGGTGAAGGCAGTCAAACAGGATGAGTTTAGCTTCATGGAGATGGCTTCGAGAGCCAAACAAAAGGTTGGAGGAAAGGTTACGGGCTGTGCCCTTAACCTAGGAGATTTTTTCATGAGGGTCAACTTGTACGTCACGATCTTATGATATTATGACGTCGTGATCAGTATGGATTGATTGGAATCGCATGAGGTGATACTCAATTGTAGGATGAAACAGTTGAGCTTGGTTGATGATGAAGGACCGAGACGTGTGATTGTAGGATGGAACCAGGGAGTTTCCCTGTGGTTCATCTATTCCTTACAGTTACGGAAGAGTATGCGCAAGGGGTGCAAACTTTATGCAATCCTCGTGCTAAATGAGAAAGGAGTAGCGGAAGGTCTAGAAAACCTTCCAGTGGTGAAGGAGTTTGCAGACATGTTTCTAGAGGAGTTGGCTGGGATGCCGCCGGAAAAGGAATTGGAGTTTACCATAGACCTGAAACCAGGGACCGAACCGATAACAAGAATGCCTTAACGGATGTTGACCCCGGAGTTACAAGAGTTGAAAATGCAACTGAAGGAGTTGTTGGACCTAGGACTGATACGCCCTAGTGTGTCACTGTGGGGTGCACCAATTATCTTCATTCGGAAGAAGGATGGATCGTGGAGGCTTTGCATTGACTACCGTCAACTGAACAAGGCTATGATCAAGAATCGGTATCCCTTGCTAGGAATTGATGATCTGTTTGATCAAATGAAGGGTGCGACGGTGTTCTCTAAGATCGATTTGCGATCAGGGTACCACCAATTATGGATCAAGGAGGATGATGTCCCTAAGACTGCCTTTAAAATGATATTTGGACATTACGAGTTTACGGTTTTGCCGTTTGGACTGACAAACGCCCCAGGAGTGTTTATGAGTTTGCTGAACGGGGTGTTCCGCGAGTACTTGGACAAGTTCGTCCAAGTATTCATTGATGATATTTTGATCTACTCTCAGACGATAGAGGAGCATGACTAGCACTTGCGCTTGGCACTACAGTGTCTACGAGAGCACAATTGTATGGGAAGTTGTCCAAATGCTTTTTTTTTATCAATCAAGGATTCACTACTTAGGGCATGTCATCTCCGGCTAAGGTATTGTCGTGGATCCAGCCAAGGTCGAGGCTATTATGGAATGGCCTGCGTCGATGAATGTCACAAAAGTGCGTAGTTTTATGGGTTTAGCAGGATACTATTGACGGTTTGTCGAGGGATTTTTGAAGATAGCAAATCCGATCACGGAATTGCAGAAGAAAAACAAGAAGTTTGTCTGGACCGAGAAATGCGCAGAAGCATTTTGGAGGCTTAAGGAGTTGTTGACGACAGCGCCGACACTAAAGGTCCCTGACATGGATGCAGACTTCTTGGTATGCACTGACGCATCCAAGGAAGGTTTAGGCAGAGTCTTGATGCAAGACGGACGATTGATTGCTTACATTTCGAGGAAGCTGAGAAGGCACGAGGAGAACTACGCGATGCACGATTTGGAGTTATTAGCCATCGTATATGCCTTGAATGTTTGGAGACACTACCTTGTTGGACGAAAATTTGAATTAAAGACTGATCATTGTGGGCTGCAACACATTTTCACGCAAACCGACCTAAACACACGACAACGACATTGGTCAGAATTGCTTAACGAGTACGACTTCGAGATTACTTACATAAATGTAATAGTGAACTGAGTGGTTGACACTTTGAGTCGGAGACCACGCATATTTTCGGTGTTGCCTCTTAAGACGAATATACGTGAGAATATTCTCACCTTACAACGTGATGATGATTGGTACAAAGAAGTCGAGGATTTTATCGGACCAAAATACAATGATGGTACCACGATATGAGGGATTTTATTTTGATAGCGATGGGTTATTGAGGTTTAGAAGTCGGACTTACGTACCACCAAACGACAATTTGAGGATGTTGATCATGAGTGAGGCTCATAGAGCAGTTTACATGGCTCATCCAGGAGTTACGAAGATGAGGGCAGACCTTAAACCCTTATTCTTCTAGAGGGGAATGAAGGCCGACATAGTCAACTTTGTGGCTAGATGTCTAGAGTGCTAGCAGGTAAAGGATGAACATAGACACCTGGCAGGATTACTTCAACCACATGCCATTCCAGAATCGAAATGGGAAGTTCTTTTGATGGATTTTATTATTGGATTGCCACTGACGGCAAGGAGACACGACTCGATTTTTGTAGTAGTAGACACTCTGACAAAGAGTGCTCACTTTATTCTTGTGCGTACGATGTATCAGGCACCTAACATAGCGAGAGTTTTCATCAGTGAGATTGTGAGGCTGCATGGTGTGCCTAAAAATATCATGTCCAATCGAGGATCGGTGTTTACTGGATGATTTTGGACGAGTTTCCAAGAGGCCTTGGGAACCCAACTTAACTTAGTACTTCTTATCACCCAGAGAGGGATGGACAGACAGAACGAACAAACCAAACCTTGGAAGACATGGTGCGCATGTATGTGATGGACCAACAAAAGTGTTGGGAGGAAGTCTTTCCTCTAGTAGAGTTCGCTTACAACAACAGTTACCAGAGCACCATTAAGATGGTGCCTTTCGATTTTCTTTATGGGATACCATGTCGGATGCCCTTGAGTTGGGATCAGCTTGAGGATAGGGTCCTGGTGGGACTAGAAGTGATCCAAGAAATGGAAGAGCAAATGAAAACCATAAGACCAAGGATTAAAGAAGCGCAGGATCGGCAGAAGAGTTACGCCGATGCGCACCGAGTCGACCGTAGTTACGAGGTCGTCGATCGAGTCTTATTGCGGGTTGAACCGCATAAGAGTTCGATCAAGTTTGGATAGGGATCTAAACACTCTCCTAGATTCATGGGACCTTTCGAGATTGTGGACAGAAAGGGGCCCGTGGCCTATTGACTATCCTTGCCTGATTCTTTGAGGCGTATGCACGATGTTTTTCATGTATCTGTTCTGAGACATTATATTAGTGATCCTACACACGTGATTGACATGAGTTCATTGTAGGTATCGGATGAGGGAGCGATCACGACAGAGTTGGTCCACATTTTAGATCATCGCGTTCAACAGTTACGACGTCGAACGGTAGATCAGGTCAAGGTCTAGTGAGACAGTTATAGTCCGCACTCGACGACCTGGGAGGACGCATATGATATGCACCAATAGTTCCCATTTTTGTTTGATAGATAGACTTATGACACTGTGATACTTTTATTTTGGCATTTATACTGAGAAACTTCGGGATGAAGTTTAGACCAAGAGGGGGTGTATGTAACATCCCACTCTGGCGCACTGAGAAAACTTATTATTTGACGACACTTGCTTGCAAGTGATCTGGACTTTTCTGATGTTAAAACATTTATACTTGATTATGATGCGTTATGATAGACGACATGATGTTTTACTATTTGATGTAGACAGGTGCTAT
>ML814401.1:22818-46253 GCA_009831015.1 Picea engelmannii | reverse complement strand
CATATTTTATATTACCGGGTTTTTTTTTTTTTTTACTGCCGTGGGTGTTTTCTTTATATGAATGGGGGCTTTTCATATCTCTGAGGCTGTATTATATAGCATAGGGGCATTTTTATATTCAACGGGCATTTTTTATATTAATGGGGGCCATCTGATGTTAATGTGGGAGTTTTCATGTTAACGGTGGCGTTTATAAAATTTCTGGGGCGTTTTTACAGTGATGGGGGCGTTACAAATTTCTGTGGGCAGTTTGTCTTAAATGTGGGCATTCATATATGACTGTGTGCATCATTATATCTGACTGGGGAGTTTTTAACATGGATAGGAGTGTATTGGCATTCAGTCCTGGTAAAATAGTTCTTGCAATTCATTTTATAATATTGTTGTAACTTGCAATTCGTTTTTTTATGATTACTGCCAATTCGTCCTGGTAAATGAGTTCTGGCGATAGTTATTGGCTTTTCTGGCAATTGATAAGTTTCACCTTGACTCCCTATGTCTTCCTTTTCTGATTTGTAATTGAAACGAATATTCAAATTCCTGAAATTTTCAGTTTTGATTTTTATTTCAAACGAATAGTAGAATCCTGGTGGTTTCAATCCTTTAAACCTTTATTGAATAACTAATAGAATCCGTGCACTTTCAGATTAAATTGTTATTTGAAACGAATATCAGAATCCTAGCATTTCAGCTTTTATATTTTACTTTTAATTAAATATCAGAATCCACGTCAGCTTTGGACCATTCGTAGTTGCTCCACTCCTATTTGGCTCTCAAGATAATGTGGGGGAATTTTAATTGGGGAATTCTATGTTGAACACAGATCAGGTGAATGACTTGATTCACATTAGTGCTTAGACCACTTCATGCCTAAAATTTTGTAGCACCAACTCAATTGTATGAAACCTCCTTCTCCATGACTACAAAGAACAAAAATCCAGAGTATTTGAGCTCTCAGAAGTTATGGTTCAATTTCATGTCAAGCTTAATTGATAAGGACACCTCAGACGAAGCGATATATACCTCATCTCTTTCATAATCATATTTTCAATTTAAGCTTAGAATCATGTTCCTTATTATCCTACTATATGTTTATATTGAGGACAGTTAAATGGTCATTATCAAAAAGGGAAATAAAAATTCTTTTACCTTTTTCTTCAATGATGCTCCCCTTTTACATAAGTACTTAGGATAGTATATGTTAATGTAGAAGGTATTAAGCTTATTTAAAACCCAATTAGATTTATGTTACCAATGATACCATACCAACAACAAGCTATTGTGTTAGTTTAATTGAAAGGTTTGTGATCTAAAATATGATGGCATGGTTATTATTGAGAGATTATTGTTATTGCAACGTAAAGCCCATGTATTGTTAGCGTTAGCTAGAAGGGAATGGAATTTAATGTTATTTTAATTGCAAGGTTTTTATAATGACATTGTTATTATGGATGTTTTTCTTTAATAATATTATAATCAATAATATTATGATAGTTAAGGATTTTACCCTTGCATCGAACTTTTACTTTTACCTTAAGATTTTACTAATGCACCAGATTAGTGGCTAGTTGGATGAAATTAGAGTAGAGGGCAGATTGGGAATTATTTTATGACAGTCATAAAGGAAGCAACCATTTACTTATGTAGTTAGTATTCAATAATAGCAAGCTATTTAATTCAATTAATGTTTAAAAAATGTTTTTACAAAGCAATGGAAGTTGATATAATGGAATGGAATGGAATGAAATGATAGTGAAATGTTAAGGTAGGGTACTGGGATGTAATGGGAGGTCAATATGAGGTAAGGTCATTATTAATGCGATGTTGTGCAATATCTTATGTTAAGGCTAATATTCAAGGGGATGCACATGATCATGTGGTCATCATTTATGGTATTGATATCACAGATTATTTATATGTGTTATTTTTTAATTAATGATTGATTGATCAAATAGCGCGCCTGGAAATAAAAAGGAATTGTGCCTCGAGTTGGTTACTGTTAGATAGTTTACATATATCGGACACCTTGCGCACTTATAATTTCATTTGGATTGAATAAATGTTAAATGTTTAGATTTTTGGTGGCACGCCATGCACAATGTTGGATTTTGATTTCTAATTCTCGCTCGCAATTGAAGGGTTATGTTACTGTATTGGTATGTTGGTTGCCTTGGGTTAGTCTGATGATAGTCCTTAGCTTAGTGGGATTGTTTTCCTATGTCGGGAGGGTTGTAGACACCTCCATGTTCCTCAGAACAGTCGCCAGCCCTAAGACCTTAAATGGTTAAAATCGATGGGAATTTGGGCTTGAGCGTTGGTTATGTGTCTTGGAGGTCCTAACCATTGCAGGGTAGGACGGGCGGGTAGTCAGTTCTACTTATTGTTGTGTGATCGTCATTTATGCATGAAGTTACTTATCGCGTGTCCTTGTCATCTTTTTATGTTCATCGTGGTTACGTATTATTCATCATCGGGTGGCGACGCAGAGTCAAATGCATTGATTGTTTCCTTTGTACACGTGCACACACACTTTTTAAACATGCACAAAAAAAATAAAATTTGCACTAGTTACTAGAGTTGGGTCGTCGTAACGAGGAGGTTGTTACATATCCCCTTCAATATTCCAATTGACACCACTTTATGTTGATATTCTAGATTCAACTAGATAGGTGAATACCTTAATTGAGGTTCTCCCATTGCTTCCCATGTCTTCTTTGGTAGAACATTGACTTCAGACCCTAATTCTAATATGACATCCTCCATATTAAAATATCCAATGTTTGCATTCAACCTAAATTCCCTACTTGTCCTTTTCATCTTCTAGACCTAATTCACTATTTTTATCCCTTCTTCCCCAGGATCACATTTTTCTAACAGATTTTGCAATATTTGTAGATAGTTTCTATCATTCAACAACTTTACACAAGATCCCAAAAAGTTTCTTAAGTTACTTAATTTCTTTGCAAACTCCTCTTTGTTGGTCTAATCCAACAAGGGAGGCATGTCATACACTGGTACATCATCTATTAGTTTTGTTCCTGAAGTGGACGTAATTTTTTCCTTCAAAATCTCTTGTCTAGATTCTTTGAAAATCTCCTTCTCTTTGTGTGCATCAAATTTCTGTTCAGGTGTTGTATTCTTCCAAGCCCAGTGGTACTGATCCTATGCTTTCTTTGTTGCATCTTCTCCTTTCTTAGCTCCACCTCTAGTAACTTTATGAATGTTCTTTCCATTTTCTTCTCTGTTTTCCACAACAATCCATTGCACATTTTGATTATTCTGGTTCCTCGTATCTTTGGCACCATTCTCGGACAGTCTTTTGTTTCATGGTCTACTACATGACAATACATACATGTCATTGGTGGTTATGGACACTCTCTATCATAGTACCCTAGTTTCTGATAGTTATGAGAAACCACAAGTCCTCTACCTCCTCCAAAGCCTCTTCTTCCTCGACCTCCTCCTCTAAAGCCTCCTCTGTTACCTTTATTATCTCTGTACAGTGTATTATATTGAGGTTCCTGATTGTACTATGGCTACATATTATTGTACTGTGGTGGTTGTTGGGCTCTAAATATGTCTAAAAATAGCCTTAGTTTAACATTAATTTATCAACCCAAAGATTCATCTTTTATCTCAAAGAATATCGACAAAGTCTATGTAGATAGCTCGTAGAGGCTAAAATTGTGTAGTGAAAGAAAATCTGAGTTTATCAACAATCAAGTTCCTCAAACATTCATTAAAGATTCTAGGAATTGAAATCTAAAGCTATGAACTAATTAATCTATTGAATTTGTTTTAAGAGAAGTAATTGAATCTAGATAAAGACTTGCAGAAATGACTATTATTATGAATCAAATTGCTGGAAAGAAAAAGGCGAATTACTCTATCTATGGGAAGAAACAAAGACTGCAATCTAGTCGAAAAGAGACAATGATTGTATTTCTATTGAAAGGAACAACAACTATATTCTAGCGGAAAGGAACAACAAATGTAAACTAAGTAAAAGGAACAACAAATATAAACTAAGTAAAAGGAACAACACATGTGAACTTATGAGGAACTATCATGCATCAAATCTCAGTAATAGGAAATGGAACAACAATCATCTAATTCTCCAGGGAATATCTATCTCTTGCAATTGACACGAAATCATCAACACACTTATGCATTCAATAAACCACTGTAAAAGAGAATCAAATCACAAAACATAAATTGAACTGATACAATTACAGGTCGAACAATAGCTCCTTTAGACTGGGGCCTTGGTCCTTAGAAGAACTTCTATTTGAAATTCAATATGTAGAAATGATAAAACCACTTGAAGCTTCTATTGATTTCATAGTTGGTAAAACATTTTACAAAAACTGCTAATGCATAGCAATTCTAAGTTTTGAGTTCTTGGGTGAAATTCTTCTCCTCTTTTCAAGATCTATTTACCCCTTATATATTAGAATAATCTAGGTAAATTAATCTATCCTGAGGATCAAGAGATCCTCAGGATTTCTTTACTATTACAATATAAGCAACTCGATCATCTTCAAAACTGCCTTGCGCCATAAAGTCTTAAACCTCCAATAGCTTGCACATCTCCAAGATTTCTTTTGCTATCTTGGGTTTGACAATATTTAACCAATCCTGTAATAAAACCAGACAATTCCAATCATATTTAGGATCTATGTCATCTAACTTCAACAATAATGCTAAAGAGTATATTATTCATTTTCTATTCTATTTGCTCCTAAATAATCGAAAAATCAATCAAGATGACATCATGAAATGTGGTAAAAAGGAAGATATTTATACCTTTTTCATAACCTAACATACCCCCCAGCTTACCTTCTTGCATGTGCTCATGCAAGATGAGATTTTACATGTAAAGCAGTAATGTTGTATGATGGAAAGGTTGGTTCACCAGGCCTTCTAAACCCAATACTTCTTTTGAGTGATCCAAAAGAAACGTCTTCCCTTTTCTTGTTAATTCGATAATCTTTTTGGTAATTCTATGGAGGGAACCAGATGATAGGGGGATTATATCTTCACCCAATCCAAGAAGGCCCTTCCTCTTGGAGCAATATATAATACCTCTCTATTCTGAAGGTAGCTACAAAGAAATTCCTATACCCAAAGGGTTCCCTACTGTTTACTTCACTGGAGGATGCATCCCATCTCAATTTAGAAGCAGCAAGAGCTTCCTCCTTAAGTTCCCTGAAACAAGTGATACATGAATGTATAACCTGTAGATGGATAAGGGATAAGGAGTCTACGAGCCCCCCTCTTTTCATAAAGGTTTTGCCACATAATGGCTGGAAAGGACTTTGGAGGTTCTCCCCTAATCCAGAGATCTAGCCCAGCTTCCCTCTTTAGGAAGGTTTTATGAGCTTTATCCCATCTAACTTGGTTTTGAGTAAATGACAGAAATGCCTGAAACTGTATGTCACCTATGAATGGGCCAGGGTTATCTTCCCTTGTTTTTCTTCCAGAATGAAATTATGAAAGTACAATTCACACAAAAAGTGTTGTGCATTTTCATCCTTCTCTCTGAAACATGAAATAAACTTAGATATAGTGGCAAATGAAATAGGTTTTGTTGTTCTGATGGTATTCACTCTTAACAATAAATATCATTCCAACAAGAATAAAGTGTAATTGGTGGCAGGGGCTCTGCAATTAATAGCATCAGAGTAGACATCACATATTTCTTTTATTTTCTCCAAAGCTTTTTCTAATTGGGTTTGCACCTTTTTTATCTTCCCTTTGGCTCTGGTGAGTGCAGCATAGGTCTCACCCTCTGTTGTTGTCATGTCCTTCAATTCTTTAACAATCTTTTGATATTCATCCCTAGTGACCATTTCATCTTGGTGTTGAGCCAATGCTTGTTGGGCTTGTCCCAGCTCTACCTTTAGTTTATCAATGGTGACACCCTATGCTTGAGACTGTGATGCTTGGTATTCTTCCATAGCGCCCATCTCTTCCCTGGATTGAGTTAATGCTTGCTGGACCTGTGTAATCTATGCTTCCATTCTGTCCACAATAACACTCTGTTTTTGGGAATAGAGTGCTTGGTGCTCTGCCATAGTTAGTAACTCATTTCTGTTTTGAACCAGGGTTTGTTGAGACTGCATCAATTCTTCCTCCAATCTCCTGATGGTAGCATTTTTCTCAAGGATTTGAGCTATTTCCTCTAATATCGGGGTGTCTATCTGCACCTCAACATCAATTGCTTCTTCTAGCTGTCATATTTTCTTGTGTTTCTAAAGGAATTGCTTCCTCATTCTGAGCTATTGTTTCTTCTATTACTATTTCTTCAGGGTCTATCTATATCCCTATAGAATTTGTACTGACTGCTTATTTAGGAAGATGGTTTCTTCCTTGCACTCTGACCCTTTTATTCTTCTTTCTTCTATGGGCCTTATCTGCCTGTTCTAGTTGTTTCCTAAATTCCTTAATAATTTCCTTGAGTTTAACCAGCTTATGCTTTAATACTTCAGCCTTCTTAGCCGTTTTCTTCAATAGTTTTTTTTTTTTTTTTAACTTTCTAATTTTCTTATGGATCTTGGCTGATTTTTGTTTATGAGAGGTCTCAAGGTATTCTTCATTATGGCTAGAAGATGGTTGTTCCTCTATTCCTTCCAAATGTTCTATTTGTCCAAGAGGACTTCTGGTTTCAAAATGAGGTTCTTCCTGTGCTTTTTCCTCAGGAAAAGACATTTCAATATCAGGAAAATCTTCAACTGGTTTTGAAGAGGAGGCTTGTTCTGGGCATTTTCCTAGATTATTTGTGCCTCTGTCAATTGAGGTTCCCAAGCCTCCCAAAACCTGGGCTATTTCTACCTCATAGCTCTTCATAAATTGTTCTGTCAGATGTTCTAATGTTCGTTGGGTGTCTTCCTGATCATTCCTTTGTGAGGTCTATTCTACTTGCCCAATTTCTTGATCATTCTCGCGTAGAGACTGTTCTGTAGAATTCTGAAGTTCTTTAGGCTGTTTTGTTGTACCTAGAATTGCTTCAATTGTTTCCTGAATACGCCTACTTCTTCTTCTTGTTTGAATGATGGTTGTAGGGGCAGTTGTTTCTCTCTTCCTATTTTTCATTAATGCCTTTGTTTGTGAGGTCCGGGCCTCTGCGATTTGGGCAAGTTCTACCTCAGCTTCGGTTTGAGGAGATGGGATTTCTCTTTGGGAAGTAGTCTCCTCTTCCTGTCTATCTTCAATTTCCTGTGGTGGTTCTTCATGGCATAAATTAGGCTGCTCCAGTTGTGGAGGTATATTGGACTCATTCAGGTTATCCCAGGTCAATTGAGTTTGACTCAGTTCTTTATTTGTTATCAGTTTAACTAATCTGTGGTGACTGATAACAGTAATAGGGTCCTTGGATTTTTGTGTTCTTAAGGAAACCTCATGTAATATGGAATTCATAAAGAAAGGTAGATTAAGTACTAACTGTTGTTTTAAAGCTGCCAATAATTTGAGGTGGCGAAGTCGAATTACGTCATATCATCCATCGCAAGTGATGTACCACTGAACTATCCCTGGAAGTTCCTTCCATGGTTCTTTGAGGGTACTGGGATTGAGTCCCTTTCCCTTCTTATCCAATTCTTCCCTAGGGTCTGTGAAAGTTTCTATAGCTTCCTTCAGTGCTGTGTATCTTCCTGTCCATTGAATGCTCATGTTAGGGAGGCCTATGATCTCTGCTAAGATTTCCGGGGTGACTGATATTTGTATGCCTCGTACCATAGAGTTTTCTCCCTATAGATTCTGAAATAATTCAAGCATGACATTCGTGTCGTATCCTTGCAAATAGTTGAAGTACTCCATCCACCCCAACTGGTGCAGGATGTCTCTTGCTTTCTCTATAATCTTTAGTAAAGTTGGCTCCCTGTGCACACCTCTACCACCCATTTTGTGAGAAAATGTGGACGACTATTGTTCTTGGTAGCAAACTTGGTTAGACCAACTTGGAGGAAAAATTACTGAAAATAGCAAATCTCAAAGACATCAAATGTTTACAAATGTGGGTATTTATTACAATCATTACTATCTTACTAATGAGTGTAGTTATTGATGGTGAGAAGTAATGATTACAGAGAAGTAATGAGAAGTAATGAGAAGTAATGGGTGGCAGAGGTGTGCGCACACCTCTGTAATCTTTAGTAAAGTTGGCTCCCTGCGCACACCTCTGTAATCTTTAGTAAAGTTGGTGAGAAGTAATGATTATAGAGAAGTAATGAGAAGTAATGAGTGTAGGTATTGATGGTGAGAAGTAATGATTGTACGACGACGACCAATGGGGATCAATGATTTATTTTCAAACAACATATTTTAACAGTAATCATTAAATGTTAATCCGCTTTTGTGGAATTGAAATATACCGATACTCAAAATAGTGCTTTAAGGATACATACGCCGAATAAATTAAATATGTTCATTGAAATAATATCCCACATATCATAATGTTGTTACTTTTTAGTGTTATTGAATACAGCCGAAATGATATCCTCGTTATTGAGTGAAGGAAATCTAGAGATACACAGAAACTTGGCATTTAAGGTAAACTTCCATACCACAAGCAGAGCCACTATTGCCAGTAGGCATCCATAGCCTCAATAGGGATGCCTTTTAACCCTCAGATGAGCCTGTATCCTTGATACTTACTTGAATCGTCTTTTCCAAAAAGACCATTATCTTGGTTTGGTAGCCAGATGGTGATAATGCCACTCACTAGATTGTAACTTAGGTGAACAAGCTAGCTCGTGATGAGACCCCTTGTCCTTTGATTAGAAAATGTCAAAGGCCAATTCCCTAGTGTGGTAGCCATAGTGGAAATGTCACTTAGGTTATTATCCTATGATCGTGGTAGGTTGGCCCGTGATGAGACCCCCTCTTCTTTTTGAAAAAAAAAATTATATATATGTATATATATATATATATATATATATTTGAAATGATAAGTTTTTCCTGAAAAAAGACCATTATCCTGGTTTGGTATCCAGATGATGATAATGCCACTCACTAGAGTGTAACTTAAGTAAACAAGTCAGCTCGTGATGAGACCTCTTATCCTTTAACAAAAGAAAATGTCAAAGGCCATTGCCCTGGTGTGGTAGCCATAGTGGGAATGTCACTTAGGTTAGTATCCAATGATCATGGTAGGTTGGCTCGTGATGAGACCCCCTATTCTTTGTGGGAAAAGAAAGAAATTTAATTGATTTTTTTTTTTTAGAAATGTATGAAGGAAGGATCATCTACTCCTTAAGAGTAAGGGGTGGCATAACCAAGTGTAAGGATGCCAAGTAAAAGTGTGTCGTAGACTCCTTATTAATTATAAGGGCGAGATATCATTTAAGTGTATTTGTATGTATAAGGAAAATAAATGAATTATGGTGGTTACAGGTTATGAAAAAGGTTTAAGATATTTCAAAGAAAGTGATCCAAAAAAACAATTTGATAAGGTATGGGAGATAGTCCACAAAATAATGATAGATCGTTAGAAATAATGCTGGTGAAAATTATTTGGTGAAATTTGTACCCCAAAGGAAAGGTTTAGCGTTTTATCAGCAATGTAGGGAAGGAACGACAAAATGAAAAACAACTATGGAAAAGGAACAACGGGTGTGACAAAGGAACAACAATTGTTCCATTCAAAGGAATAGCAGGCGCGCAAAAGGAATAGTAGGTGCGCAAAATGAACAACAATTGTTCCGTTCAAAGGAACAACATGAGCGCAAAAGGAACAACAATTGTTCTATTCAATGGAAAAGAAGGTGTGCAAAAGGAACAACAATTGTTTCATTCAAAGGAACAATAGGCACGCAAAAGGAACAACAATTGTTCCGTTCAAAGGAACAACAGGCACGCAAAAGGAACAACAATTGTTCCATTTTTAACCATCTGAATAGGTAATTTGTAGAAACTTGGCAATGTATTTTGCTTGAATTCAAGGTTGATTCCTCATCAACTAAATTCATTTATGAGTTGGTTTATTTAAAAATTAAGTAATGGATGGTTTGTTAATGTTATGAATTTCATTATAGTTTCCCAATTGCTGCTATTGAATCATGACACATTCATTTCTCTGCGAAAGACAAGGTTTGGGTGATGAGATGAAGAAGGAATTCGAACAGAAAATAGTGCTAATTGAGTTCATTACACTTATCCTCCCTAGTTTTGACTTTCTCGAATGATTGTCGAAAAAAAAACTACAGAAAACAACACTATGTACAGTGTCAACAAAATTCAACATTTATGGAGTTGGGGTGGCTGGATTACCTTCCCAACCAGCGAAAATTTGAACGATAGGGTCCTTACTTACCTCTTGGTAGAAAGATTCTTTTGAGGGCGATTGATGATAGAGTCGTAGCTGGTGTCCATTGACCCGAAATGGAGATCCAGACCTGTCGATGGTGCTTAACGTGACTATGCCATTAACATGGACTTCATTGATTTCATATGGTCCTAGCCATCATGTCTGTAATTTTCCCAAAAAATCCTGAAATCTGGAATCATAGAGGAGCGCCAAGTCACCTTTTTAAAATGGTTTTTTTTTATATGCTTGTCATGCAAGGTCGTTCTTTGTTGTTGAATAACAGTCGTGCGCTCTACAACAAACATGCATGCTTCATCCAATTCATTGAGTTGTTGAAGGCACTGTTTATGTGCTTTTGTAAGATCCAGTCCGATTTCCTGGGCCATCCTTAGAGTCTTGATCTAAAACTTGATTGGGAATATGGGTTCTTTTCCATAGACTAAATGATAAGGAGAGTAGCCAGTGGTATTACGCCATGTTGTGTGGTAAGCCCATAAGGCATTTGGGAGCTTAGAAGCCCAATTCTGTCTATTTATTGAGATAGTCTTTGTCAGGATTGCCTCCAGGACTTTATTGGTGCTTTCCACTTGCCCATTTGCTTGTGGATGGTAAGGAGAAGTAATTTTGTGTTTGATATGGTAATTATCCACGGTGGTGGTGATTCTATGAGTTGTAAATTGTGAGCCCCCATCAGTAATTACCTCTCTTGGTAGTCCATAGAAATTTGAAATGACTACTTCTTCTATTGCATTTGGTAAGGCTTCTGCCTCTACCCATTTAGTCATGTATTCTGTTGCGACTAGAATATAGGCCTTCCGATTTGACTTTGGATTGAAAGGGCCAACGAAGTCTAGTGCCCATCTCTCAAATGGTTTCGCAACTACTTGTGCTTTCAAAGGCATTTCATCAACCTGACTTGGCTTTCCCATCTATTGACAACTATCGCAGGTCTGGACATATTTCTTCGTGTCTTTGAATATTGAAGGCCAATAATAGCCCATCTGCAGAATTTTGTTTCCACTCCTGCAATCTATAAAATGCCCACCACAGGGCTCATCATGTCCGGCCTTTAGTATGTCGTAGATTTTGTCATCTTGTATGCATCTTTGGATCTAGAGATCAACTCCTGTATGGAAGAGATATCCACTGATCCAGGCGAATCATACGCTACACTGGATGATTAGTTTTCTTTCCCTTGATGAAAGATGTGTCGGTAATCTTCCTATTGCCAGGTAATTTTCCACATCAGCGTACCAAGGTGGCTTTGTAATAATGGCAAACAGATGCTCATCTGGAAATCGATCTTCGACTGTTAAGGAGTCATCTATTTTGGGTATGCGGGATATGAAGTATGCGATGAGGTTTTCTCTCCCGGGTCGATCTTTGATGGTGATATCAAATTCCTGCAATAGTAACAACCATTGAGTGACCCGTCCATTAGTAATTGCTTTATTAGCTAGATATCTAATAACAAAATAATCAGTATACAGAATGAGCAGATAGCCTGTTATATAATGACGAAATTTATTGATGGCATGTATAACGACTAAAAACTTTTTCTCTATTACTATATAGTTAAGTTTAGCTGGATTAAGATTCTTGCTAATAAAATAAATGGCATAGGGTTTCTTATCCTCCTCCTGTCCGAGGACATCGCATATGGAAATATCTGATGGATTGGTGGAGATGTGAAATGGTATTTTCCAATTTGGCCCCCTCAATACTGGTGCTGTTGAGATCAACTTCTTGAGTCCTACAAATGCCATGTCACACTTGTTAAACCACTAAAATTCTACATTACCAGTCAAAGCATGTAAAGGTGCAGCGGTTCTTGCAAAATTTTCCATAAATCTACGATAGTATCTTGAAGCACCAAGGAAACTACATACCTCAATTTGTGTGTGTGGTGTAAGTAGATTAAGGATTACCTCTATTTTTGTTGGATCTACCCTAATTCCATATGTAGAGATATAATTCCCTAGTACCACACCTTCTGTCATCATCATGTGACACTTTTCATGGCTTAAACATAACCTGGTTGGAATGCACCGTTCTAGCATTTTCTCCAGGTTATCCAGTGCTTGATCAAAGTCATCGCCATAAGGAATGAAATCATCCATATAGACTTCAAGTCCTTCGCTGATCAGATCGCTGAATATGCTAAGAATGGCCCTTTTTAAAGTGGCTGGAGCGTTACAAAGTCCAAAGGCTAATACTTTGTATGCAAAAGTGTCCCAGGGGCATGTGAATGCAGTTTTATCTTGATCTTCTGGGCCAATCTGAATCTGATTGTAGCCACTAAAACCGTCTAGGAAAGAAAATAATTTCTTTCCTGCCAAAGTATCCAGGACCTGGTCAATAAAAGGTAAAGGGAAGTGGTCTTTTTGAGTGGCTATGTTAAGTTCCCTGTAGTCAACACATATGTGCCATTTCTCATTTTTCTTTGGGACGATCACTAATGGGGAAACCCACCGACTATCTGAGATGGGATATATAAAATCTACATCCAACAGCTTTTGTAATTCTTCTTTAACGATATCCTTGAGGTGAGGATTCAATATTCTCTATGGTTGTCAAATAGGCTGGGCATCTTTTTCAACATAAATGTGGTGTGTGTAGAGTTGCAGATCAATACCTTTCACATCATAATATTCCCATGCAAAAGCTTGTTGGTATTTGGAGAGGAATTGAATTAGCTTCTGCTGTTGTTGTTCATCTAAATTGACTTTGATGTTTAGAGACCTCCCTAGTGCAATCTCAATGGGTTTGTTGTTATGAATGGCTATAGTTCGAATTTGTTGTTCTATTAAATCTTCTAGCAGGTCTCCCTGTGCTTCACAGTCTAGAACAGCTTGGAGCATCTGGTAGGTCGGGTTTCTCATGGTGGCTGGATTATTGATAAACCCACTAATTATGTCATCCTCTAGTTGGTTTTTAAGTCTAAGGGATTCTTCTTACGTAAGAGAGGCTCATAAATCCTTTTCTGGGTATCGCGGTGGTGGAAATTTTGGATATGCGAAAGTTGGACTTGGTTTAGTAGGAGGATATAAAGTGAGGTTCTTTGTGATACCCCCTATAGTGATTATCATATTACTTGCTCGACATCCTATGTACACATCTTCTGTTGCAAGCCATGGCCTGCCCAGTATCAATAGATGCCCTTCAAGTCCACTTCTTGGGTTGATGATGAGGAAGTCTGCCGGATATTCCCAAGAGTTGACAGAGATGGCTATATCATGTAATGTGCCAACTGGTCAAACTACTGATCGATCTGCTAATTGCAGCAATATTGCGGTGGGTTAGAAGGAGTTAAAACCCAGGGTATTGCAGGTTTCCATAGTCAGGATGTTGATGGCTGCTCTCAAATCAACTAGTGTATTGGGAAAAGAACAACCCTGGATCTGAACTGTCACTATGGGATTCCCTAGATCTACATATTTAACTGGTTCTTGTCTACCTAAAATTAGATTGGACAAGGCTCCTACCACGCAGACTGTTGATGATGGATTTTTAATTTTTCTGATGGGATTTCTCCCACATAGCTCCTTGATCATTTTTGCGTAGATTGGGATGTCCTGAAGAGATTGCAAGAGTGGAATATTGATATATAAATTCTTGAGTTCCCATACAATTTCGAAGTTGGGATATATGGTAGGTTTTTCTATCATCAATCTTTTGGGGAACGGAGGGGAGGGTGTTGCATCCTTATAAGGATCTTGTGATTTGACATTGTTTCCCTCCTGCTTGATTTCTTCTGTTATTACCACAGTATAAGGTGTTATTGCTGGTTGTTTTCCACTCTCCTTCTCTTGAAAAATGTTATTTTCCTCAGGAGAGATTATTTGTCCTAATCTCAACCGTAGTTCGCTACACCCTACCAAGCTGGTCTCTCCTTCTCCATTCTCCATAATCTGGATGAGCTGAGTTGGTCTGTTATTTGGATTTGGATGAGGTTGGGCTGGTAGTTGAGGGTGCAATTAGGATTATGGGTTTTGGGGAAATTGGAGTGGTGCTTGTAACGTAGGCTGAGTTTGAGGGGCCATCCCCATGGGTTGGTTGTTTATCCCCACGGGGCGCTGCCAATTCTGATTCCAATTTGGGTTTTGGGTAGTCATGTTGGGCCACTCTGAAGGGTAGATGTTGTTATTTGATTTTTTCCAGGATGAGGTGGGATATTATGAGTTAGGCCAAGTGGAAACTACAGTTGGTTGATTATGACAGGTAGGATTTGCAGCGCGCTAGTTTTACCAAGTGGAATTTGCAGGTGGATATTGCTAGGGCTGCCAGTTCTAATTAGTAAACGACTGACCCTGCCATGTGCTACTAGGAGCTTGCTGTTAATTATACTATCCAGAGAAGAAAAAGGAAAGGTCCTGCAGTGTATTTGGAGGTTGATTCTGCCATTGATGACGATGATCCATTAGATATAATGGCTCTGTTTCTTCCTCTACTTCTCTAAGGATATCTTTCAGTCTAGGAAGCGATGGGCATTGTTTCGTGTCGTGATCCTTAGTGCAGATAGCGCATACCCAGACCACGTCCAAAGGGAAATCCATTGAACCATGTTTTCTTCTGCACCTGTGGAAAAATAAGGCCAACGTTTGTTCTGCTTCTATTTTTTTATGTTTGGCCTGCAACACATCCAATTGTGTAGTCAGAGTGCTCGGAATATCTGTTTTGAAGTTTTCTAAGAGATTACCAACTTCAACTCGCATAACACCCCCGTTGGTAATATTGCTATTTCTGGTGAGGGGGTACGCATCCCTGATCTAATCCGTGAACTTCCTCTTGAGAACTTGATGCACAGTAGGACGATGTCATCATAAGTGTCTTGATAAATGTCACCCTTCCCCATTACATTCAACATTTCTACCCATTCATCTTTCATACCTTTAATCAGAGTTTCCTTAAGTACTTCACCTGGTAACATGCCATAGGGTGATTTTTGTAAATTATATTGAAATCTCTCGACATATTCTTCTAATGATTTATTTTCTTTTGCATTCATTTGAAAGATTTCATCTTTTAAGTCTCTAGTTCTACAATAATCTTGATATTTTGTTAAGAAGGCATGTTTCATCTCATCCCATGAGTTTATAGTTCCTCCCCCTAATCCCATGAACCAACGTAGAGCTTCTCCTTTCAAAGTGGAGGGGAACAATTTTAATTTTTGGGGTTCAGAGGTGTAATCATACCCTCTACATAGGACATCAAATTCAAATAAGAATGCGTCTGGATCTTTTGAAATTAATCCAAGAAAGGTTGGCAGGTTTTGTAGGAGAATTGCCTTCATGGGGGCATTGGCGATTGGATCAACTATTGGATATTCCAAAGTGGAAGTCTGGGGACGTTGTGGATTTGGTTGTGCCATTTGATTGAAAATATGCCATAAATCTTCAGGGATTTCTTGATCTGGATGTTTTATTTGAATTGATTGGTTATCTGATCCCCTAGGGGATTTGATTGCACTCCCTCTATCTGGGATTTCGGGTATGCCTTCTTCTTTCACAGGAGATTCAGGATTGGGTGGTGGGTCTATCTTATCTATCCCACTAGTTTCTCCTTCTCCTTCCTCAAGATTACAAGAGTTTCCCTCTTCTAAAGGGTTGAGGGGTGGAAGATCTGTGCTCTGAAAGATTTGCTCAGCCCCTTTAGTTTTTCTATGAATCTTGGCATGGGATACAGTTAGTGAAACTGCCACCTGAGGGATTCAGGTAGATCCTTTCCTAGTTCCAATCGAAGCTTGAGATTCTACTTTTCGGATGATGTCGTCTATGAAAGTGCTTCTTATAGGGAGCACCGAATCCTGGGCTTTGGTAATTTTTGGTGGGGGTTTTGTTTTTTCAAGATATTTTTTCTTAGTCATAGACACTTCACACACACACAAAAAAAAAAATAAAGAAAGAAAAAAAAAACACCTATGAAACCTCTTAATGCGTCAACTGGAGGTAGGCGCTGGTATAAGCATCTTATTGCCTGCATAGGTTCTTACCTTTTGTCTTCAATACCTCGTCCTCCAGAGGCACAATCTATGCTACCTTTGACATTCTTCCCCGACAATGACACCAAAATGTTGGGCTCTAAAGATGTCTAAAAACAACCTTAGTTTAACATTAATTTATCAACCTGAGGATTTGTCTTTTATCTCAAAGAATATCAGCAAAGTCTATGCAGATAGCTCGTAGAGCCTAAAATCGTGTAGTAAAAGAAAATCTGAGTTTATCAACAATCAAGTTCCTCAAACATTCATTAAAGATTCTAGGAATTGAAATCTAAAGTTGTGCAATGGAAAGGAACTAATTAATCTATTGAATTCATTTTGAGAGAAATAATTGAATCTAGATAAAGACTTGCAAAAATGACTATTATTATGAATCAAATTACTAGAAAGAAAAAGGAAAATTACTCTATCTATGGAAAGAAACAGAGACTGCAATCTAGTCGAAAAGAGACAACGATCATATTTCTATTGAAAGGAACAACAACTATATTCTAGCGGAAAGGAACAACAAATGTAAACTAAGTAAAAGGAACAACAAATGTAAACTAAGTGAAAGGAACAAAAAATGTAAACTTATGAGGAACTGCCACGCATCAAATCTTAGTAATAGGAATTGAAACAACAATCATCTAATGCTTCAGGGAATATCTATCTCTTGCAATTGACACAAAATCATCAACACACTTATGCATTCATTTAACCACTGTAAAAGACAATTGAATCACAAAATAGAAATTGAACTGATATAATTACAGGTCGAACAATAGGTCCTTCAGAATGGGCACTTGGTCATTAGAAGCACTGCTATTTGAAATTCAGTATGTAGAAATGATAAAACCGCTTGAAGCTTCTATTGATTTCATAGCTGGTACAACATTTTACAAAAAATGCTAACACATAGCAATTCTAAGTTTTGAGTTCTTGGGTGCAATTATTCTCCTCTTTTCAAGATCTATTTACCACTTATATATTAGAATAATCTGGGTAAATTAAGCTATCCTAAAGATCGAGAGATCCTTGGGATTGCTTTACTATTACAATCTAAGAAACTCGATCATCTTCAAAACTGCCTTGCGCTATAAAGTCTTCAACCTCCAATAGCTTGTGCATCTCCAAGATTTCCTTTGCTATCTTGGGTTTGACAATATTTAACCAATCCTGTAATAAAACCAGACAATTCCAATCATATTTAGGATCTATGTAATCTAACTTTAACAATAATGCTAAAGAGTATATTATTCATTTTCTATTCTATTTTCTCTGAAATAATAAAAAATTCAATCAAGATAACATCATGAAATGTGGGAAAAAGGAAGATATTTATACCTTTTTCATAACCTAACATTCGTGATGCATATTGTTATGCATTTTTATACTGTGGTGGTGCTCCAAAATATTGTGCATTGTTGTATTGTGGTTGTGGTTGAAACTACTGCGTTGTATTATAATATGTTTGATGTGCGTTGTTATGCTACGGCTAATTCACAGATTGTGTTTTCATTAACTCAACGTGCACCCTATATGCATCCGATGTTCTCTCCTTCATTATCTCAAAGGTTCTACAGTCCTTGTCTTCGTGTCTAACCGACTTACAAATATTACAAAATGTACTCTTTGGTATTGTATGATACTTCTGCATCATGAAAAAATGATAGGGATCATGCCCATTTGTTATGCATATATCACACCATGGTCTTTCTAAAGATAAACTATTTGGCATACCTACTCCTATATACTGCACAAATAATGGGCATTCATTCTTATGATGACCTTTTGTCTTGCATAGTGTACACTAGACATCTTCTCTTTTCTCCTTACCTTTATTCTGATTTAACTGAAACGATAAGTTCTTTAGGTCTTGTCTTTTTTCTTCCATAACTGGATTTGTCTTCTTATACTAATTTTCCTCTAACCTTAGGGCTACTTGTAGAGCTTCATCTTGACTCTGGAATTTCTTTTGTCTCAAGGGATACTTCAAGCGTGGAAATAAAGAATTAACAAACAAATGGCTATGTTGCATATTAGTAATATGGTACTTCAACTTACCTTTTAGTCTTTTGAACTTCTGGTCCACCTCCCAGATTGATTCTCCTGGCTTCTACTAAATCTCTATCATTTTATTCATGAACTTATCCTTTGAACTTGGTTTCTAAAATTCATTTCTTAATTTCCTCTTCACATGTGCTTCAATTGTAGGCACTCCTGCTAGGTTATTTACTACAAGACCCATGGTTCAGTCTAGTGCACGGTCTCTGAATCTGATTCTCAACTGTGCAACCTTTGTATCTTCATCTGTAATATGCTTAGCTACCCATATTTTTTCATAGATAAACAAATTCTTTTTAGGGTCCTCCGACCCTTCTCCTCGAAACTATGGTAACCTAATAGTTGGATGTTGTCGTGCCATTGTGAATTTTGTTGTACTACCACTTCAGTGCACTGTAGATACCTAACTGCTACTTATTGAGCTTATACTTCTACTTGATTTTCCATTGGATCCACATCCTATAAAAATTCTTCTACCACTAATCACTTGTTGGTTAACCAATTTTTCTTCTTCATATGTCTTAGTCGCACATGGGGTTGTGGGTTCCACATTAATTCAGATCTGAAATGGAAGTCCTTCTTTTGCGTTGGACCCATGACCTATGGATTTCTTCTCATATGTGGTGCGCAAGATATCCTCAATCTTCCCCGTGGGAAAAAGATCCTCTACCTCTTCCTCATCACTGTCCAAACCCTCTCGCTTGGCTACTGCCCTTTTCTTACTATTCATCTTATACCGGTAGGGTCGTCTGATTTGCATCACACCTACTTTCCTTATGATTTCCTTGGTCTTTTCATCATCCATCATGATGCGGTCCATTGCTTCCTTCTTTTGGCCTCTCTCCATATCCTTGTCCATTTCTCATATCTTCCTTAGTGCTTCCCCTGACTCCCCCATGCGCAGAGTGATCTAGCTATCTGATTCCATGGTCATCACGCCTTTATCATGCAATAAGAACTTGATCGACATGTAAAGAGACCTAATGTACCTCCCTCTAGGTCCCTTCAAAAAATCTTGCTCTGCAGTAGTATATGATTTCATTGTATCGACTACAAATTCAATAATAAAGCCTGTAGTAATATTGTTTAACCAAAATCCACTGCACATGTGAATTTATTATTAACCCTTTCCAACCGTGCAATGTTCTCAACAATCCATTCTACTAGCCTAACCTAATTAGTCAAATGGGTATCCTTCAACCTCAATCACTAATCCTGTAATAACTCTGGAAAATAATGGAAATATGCCTCATGCAAATCAATAAACACATACCTCTGCAGATACTGGCATGGTGTATATATGGAGCTTGTATTATCTTTCTGCATGAACTTGAGTTTCTTTGTCTCCAACCATATTTCAATCTCTTTCTTTGTAGGGTTCCATGGCCTAAACATTCATTTCTACCACTACATATTCTTCACCAGATCCCTTCTAGGATGTTCTTCTGAGTTCTAGCCAACAACAAAACCATTTTTTGGGTGTGTGGGATGACCCAAGTTCTACCTTAGTTCTCCAACAAAACCCTATCCACCATCGACCTTTCTGGTAAACTAGAACGCTACAGTGCGCACAGAGTGCACAACGCAATCTCACCCGAGATGGCTTATAGGTGAATGTAGGATGGAGATGTTTGCAATCATGGAAGGGATTGGGGATGTTCCTTTTACTTCTACTCCTACTTTAACATGCATTACACCATAACATTCATCAGATCTACTACTTTATCCATTCAATGACATTCATTATGCATGATTATTCTAGTGGGCGCTGTAAATAAACTCTATCATATGCATTCATCTAACCAATCATTCATCATAAATCATATAAAATCAACACAACACACAGAAAAACCATTTTTACCATGGTTCACCCCCCTCAGCTATGTCCATAAATATCTTCTGCTTATTATTATTCTTCATCGAAAAAAGGTTCTACGCTGCATGGATTACATCATAAATTATGAATTGCGAGGTGGACCAACGTCACACCTAGTTCCACAGCTTGCGACGTGACTCTCAATTACATCTCAAAATTAACTCCATCTGAGCTCTGCAACTCTCACGAAAATAGATACTTTGACTCAAGACTCAAAATCTCTCTAAGTATTTCGCTCATACAAAGTGATAATGATCAATGATATCTATCCTACTTTCCTCAAACCTCCTCTATTTATACTACGAAATGGGTGAAAACTCTTACATCGTGACTTAAAATCCCTAATTATAAGTGGACTTTGCTTTCCCACATTCTACCTCCTTGCGTGCAGTTGGTCTTTGATCCAACCATTCCTTGCTTTGACTCTGCGTTGATATTCCTTCTTTTCTGGTGTGTTGTTTCTTGTGTCCCTTCTATTGCACCGCTTTCCCTTCTTTCCTAGTGCATGCTGCTTCCTTGGTCCCTTTTGTTAGTACTAAAAGTCACACTTTGATTGCTAAAGTGTAAGCACAGTACCCATCAAAATGTAAAAGATATTTTTTTTCTTTGAATAGATGGATCAACAAAATGAGAAATAAAGGGAAAGGGAAACACAGTGCAGATAAATAGGCTACACCATTGGGCAATGGAGTCACACAAACACCTTGAAGTTAGAAGGCAATTGAAAAGCCTATCAAAAAAATGGTTTATAAGATGGCATATGGAAGAAATGATAAGTTAAGATAAAGTAGATCATGCATTAAACAAAGATCCTCTCTGCAAAATAGATTAGAAATCTATTTGAATAAACACAATGAGTTATAGGAAATTACAACAAACCCTTTGTTGCTCAAGAATTTATAAATCAAATACAACCATTGATCCTCAAAAACTACAATTCATTCAAGCAAGATAGAAATGAATATGGATAACAAAGAGAACACACACTTATATAACAAATCTCATGAATCTTCAATGTCAGGAATATTTACATGATAAAAATGCCCTCAGACTTACAAATGAAGACACACATGGAAACTGCGTGCTCCTACTCTCTCTAGCCTCTTTTGGCTCATTAATCCAACCCTTCTCCAAGAGCTCTCTCTTTCATTAAATATAAAATAGAATCCAAATATACTTAGGAGGTTGAATCCCATCTCTTTCATTGGATTCTAAGCCTTGGAGATAGCTGGCAACAATCAAAGAGACAAATATCCAACAAACTGCAGGAACTTGTTGGAAGTCTTCAATGAATTTTTTCCAACTCACTACATGAGGTCTTAATGGCGCTAAGAATTAGGTGCAGGTGTCCCTTGACATCTAACTGATCCATGATAATTCATTTGAACCCTCCTTGACAACTCGCAACCTCCCAACAATGCGAATATCCAATCATCTATGAAAAATAGAGAATTGGCAACACTTTCCGTAGCGCACTGGTGTTTTAATTGTTTTTCTCAATTTACAAACTGGGTCAGGTTATAATTTGGTCAACAAGTCAACAGGGATATCATCTTCCTCCACAAAAACTTTCAGAGAAACCCACTTCATATTTTTGGTTTTATGATTAAATTTGTAACAGTAACCACTATAAGAAATTATGTATCGCCACTGTACATTCTGTAGTGCCCTTTCTGTCTGGATAGGTGATTCTGTATTGCCTTTTTTGTGTCTAATATCTCTCTAACCATAACACTTTTTGGAAAACTGAGAGAGGTTTTTGTTATTTGGTATGTGATGAACAAAAACATCCTCTAGTTTTCAAAAATACCTTCTCATATGTTCATAATCCAAGTTGTAAGTTAGTCACTCAAAAATTGCAGAAGCGCAGCATGCTCTTAGCAGAAATGCAGTGTAGTCTTTGAGAGAGTATTTGGAGGGCTTACCAGAGGATTTTTGGGCTGCAAGAGATATGGTTGGAAAGCTTATGATGTATGTTACACAATGAAATCATCAAGTAGTGCAAACACCTTCTCAAAACCCCTGAAAAACTGACTCGAAGTCAAGCTATCCAAAAGTACAAAAACCTGCTATAGCAATTGTATTTTGGGAAATTATCTCAAATTATAATACAATTTTATGTTTCCATCTACCTCGTTTACTGCACTAAACCCCAAAATTGCGTGATCCAAGAGCATGTACAATATCAAAACATTAATATAGCTTTGAATAAATTCTGTTACTTTTGGCATAGTAGTTGATAAGTTTCTAAAATGATAGTGCGAACTACTTGTTTACCACACTAGCATTTATGATAAGCTAGGTTGAATACGGTACTTGAAAACTCTGTATGAGCATAGGTAATAAATTGATTCTTTTACATGGGAGGACTATATATACTTAGTAGAATTTGGCAATAAATTAAACAATGTGTTGGATGGGAAGGATTTGTTAACTTTGTGGGAATGCACTTGGAATGTCAAAGGATCAAGTTAGAACATGGATATTATGTAGTGTAAGGTTGTCGCAACCTTTAAAAATCCTCAAATTGTAAATATGAAATCCTCAAACTGTAAATATGAAAATGGTTATCATTGGTTTTATCACTGGTCTGTCTGGAGGTTGTACAAGGAATGCTTTGATCACAATGGCAGTGAATAAGTTGACCAAAAGCGCCCACTTCACACATATATATATATATATTTCAATATTGCTAAACTCTCTATGTTTTGGGGAAAAAATAAATGAAGATGCACAGGCTTCCACAGATGGCAATCTCAAACGAAGATCACATGATCAGTTCACATTTGGAAATTAGTATTCAAAGATCAGTTCACATTTGGAAATTAGTATTCACATGATCAGTTCACATGATAAAACTAGAATGGTTGAATTGGGTACTAGAAATTTTTCTGGAAGCAATGGTAATGGATAATCCCTTCAAGTGGGAGGCCTATATAGACTTAGTAGAATTTGTCTAAACAATTTAGCCATCGTGATTTAAATTTCAGGTCAGGCTATGACAGGTCTCACATCAGTCTCTTTTAAAAGCTGTCCGTATTTTTGTTTCTTTGGCGTTTGAAGATGTGAGCCTGCTAAAGACTCCAAATTGAGACTGAAAAGCCTGTTAATGATGGGGTTTGATGCGACTTTCTTTTATCTATTTAAATGCAATTATGGAGGAAATATCTTTGTTGTATTTCTCCCATCATATTCTTCTTCTTGGA
>ML814401.1:0-21571 GCA_009831015.1 Picea engelmannii | reverse complement strand
AGCTGAAATGACCATTACCTGTTTCCGTAAATTACAAGTACAATATATGTTCAATACCAACAACGTACTTGTTCAGCCTTTCAATTGGGCATTGAACAGTTATTTGCATGTGAAATCTCTGTTCCCAAAATATATTGTAAGAATGCCTTGGAAAGTAGGTATAACAATAGTATATTACTTCTTTTAACATACTTCAATATGAAGTGGTTAAATCTTTTAATAAATAATAGTTGTAGATAACTTAATACAATTTACTGATGAAAATTTGTAATTTTAATTATAAAAATTAAGATATATTACTTCTTTTAACATATTTCAATATGAATGGTTTAATTTTTTAATAAATAATAGTTGTTGATAATTTAATACAATTTACTCATTTACTCATGAAAATTTACAATTCTAATTATAAAAATTATAATTTTGTAAAGTGTATAGAGGGTGGGAGGAGGAGCTTTATTAGAGAAAAAGTAAGTATATATAATATATACTTACAATAAGCCCTCCTCCCACCCTCTATAATATATACTTACAGTAAGCCCCGCCTCCCACTCTCTATAGGGAGGGGGGGTTTATTAGAGAAAAAGTAAGTATATATAATATATACTTACTTTTTCTCTAATAACCCCCCCCTAATATATATTTACTTTTTCTCTAATAAGCCCCCCCTCCCACTCTCTATACACTTTACAAAATTATAATTTTTATAATTAAAATTGTAATTTTTCATGAATAAATGAGTAAATTGTATTAAATTATCAACAACTATTATTTATTAAAAAATTAAACCATTCATATTGAAATATGTTAAAAGAAGTAATATATCTTAATTTTTATAATTAAAATTACAAATTTTCATCAATAAATTGTATTAAGTTATCTACAACTATTATTTATTAAAAAATTTACAACTATTATTTATTAAAAAATTTAACCACTTCATATTGAAGTATGTTAAAAAAAGTAATATACTATTGTTATACCTACTTTTCAAGGCATTCTTACAATATATTATATTTTGGGAACAGAGATTTCACATGCAAATAACTGTTCAATGCCCAATTGAAAGGCTGAACAAGTACGTTGTTGGTATTGAACATATATTGTACTTGTAATTTACGGAAACAGGTAATGGTCATTTCAGCTTCAGCCTTTGAATCGCAGCATGTGGTACTGTTATTACTTGCTGCAATTTGCAAATAAATAATTGAATCTATGAACATAAGAATATATATCATGGCCGCTGTCTGGCCTTTATCCAGGACAAATCTTATGAAAACAAAACACTATCATGCAACTTGCACGTATTAGACTTACAATGCCCCCCTCCCACATATTAGAATATATATCATGCAACTCGCTTATTAGAGAAAAAGTAAGTATATATTATATATATTTACTTTTTTTCTAATAAGCCCCCCTCCTTATAGAGGGTCGGAGGGGGCTTAGAGGGGGGCTTATTAGAGAAAAAGTAAGTATATATTATAGAGGGTCGGAGGGAGGCGTTTATTAGAGAAAAAGTAAGTATATATTATATATACTTACTTTTTCTCTAATAAGCCCCCCATAGAGGGTTGGAGGAGGAGGCTTATTAGAGAAAAAGTAAGTATATATTATATATACTTACTTTTTTTCTAATATATACTTACTTTTTCTCTAATAAGCCCCCGTAGAGGGTGGGAGGGGGAGGCTTATTAGAGAAAAAGTAAGTATATATAACTTACTTTTTCTCTAATAAGCCCCCCCATAGAGGGTGGGAGAGGGGGGCTTATTAGAATATATTTAAATTTATAAGAATTTTTATAATTCAATTTTAGAGTTTCAAATTCTATCTAATAGTTATGACTATAAAAAAAATACATGTAATTTGCTATAAGATTAGCCTATTAAAGCCACAAACAAATTAAAAAGTGAGATAAATTTAAATTTTAAGGGATTGACCTCTACAAGAGATTAAGTTTTCAACAAAGATTTTATCATATTAATTTAGTACAATCATGTCTTAAAACTCATAAACACTTTGGAGTTATATAAAGGGCATTCAAAACATCTCATTTCATAAATTTAACCAAACATTTTAGACAAATTTCTATTTGAGCCACTCTTTATTTCATATTTTTTTAGGTTTAGAGTCTTTGCAAAATGGACTAAAATATCTACGACACAGTTTCTCTATTGATGGAACTTGAACAACGAAGAAACAAAGATTTATTTGAATGCCCCTTATCTAATGCCGGCAAATATTCAAGAATCCAAAGGAATTAACCTTTTATCCTTCTATTATTTGTCTTTCCTCTCCTTCTATTTAAGTGACAATAAACTTTATAATTATACTTGGAAATAATGGAGCATTAGATAGTTAAGTAGTTGAACTATGCTTCATTTAATGTAGATCTTATTTATATATGATCTAATTATAAACTTTATAATTATACTTGGAAATAATGGAGCATTAGATAGTTAAGTAGTTGAACTATGCTTCAGTAGTTGAACTATGCTTCATTTAATGTAGATCCTATTTATATATGATCTGTTGTAACTACTCTAGTAGATATGGTTTCCTATATATTAATGTAATCAGTCTTTATTCAATAAAAATTGTAAGCGTAGTCTGAGTGTGTTGTTTCTCATAATTCTAAGTTGATATCAAAACAATGTTGGATATCCAACTCTCTGAAACAAAATCCAAGAGAAAGATCTCAAATTTGATTTGGAAAAATTAACAGTACCCCGTATACAGTGTTAGGGGAGCGCCGACACCCTCACACTTGTGTGCATTTAAGAGCTCTAGCACTAGCACTCCACCGTCCATTCTCCACGAGTGCTAAAAATGGTGACTCACGCTCCCCTTGCCATCTTACGGTAGCGTTAGCGCTCCCCTTCATTCTTTGAGGAGCACCGACCATCTACGTGTTGGGTCTCTTGCCTTGTGCGCATTGGAGCATTCGAATTGGAGTAAGCATCCTACTTTTGAAAACCGTGAGGAGGGTCGATCCACCATTTGCAAATGAGATCTGGTATTTGCGTGAGCTATTCCTATGTATGAGTTTTCATTGGAGATCAGTAAGTTTTCATTAGAGATGTATGTGTTTTTATTAAAGTGGTATAACCTTTATCATTAGTGAGTGAGGTCTAAAGTTTATTAAAAGTGGATGTTTAAAGGTGGATGTATGTATTAAAAAAAAAAAAAAGGAAGCGTTTCTTTTAAAAGAAAGGTTTTTTTTTTAAGGAATTTATATTATTTTTTATATATGAAGTGGTGTTAAGATTTCTTTTTAAAGGTTTTTTTATATTTATTTTAAGAAAGTTGAGAACAGAGGTAGAGCCATGTCGGTGGATCCAAAGGCTATACAAGTCTTCAAGTGTTATTCGAAGAGCGACAAATTGCTTAACAAAGGAGGACATTGATGAAAGTTGCAAGGATTCATTGTTTGGTTGGATGAGCAGATACTTGCAGAGATGACGAATTCTCTGGCAGAGACCTACCTCAATGAAGCCAACAAGTTAGATGGCTAGAATTTAATTAACTAGAAATTCAAAATGCAGACCCTCATGGAGGGCTATGGTGTCTGGACCATTGCGAAGGGAACTGAAGCGAAACTTGATGCGGCTGCCAGTGCAACAAAAACACAGATCCAAGATTGGGAGAAGCGCAAAAACAAGTCCAAGGTATTGTTGCATATGTCTATTAAATCTAACATAATTCCACATATTAGAAAATATAACAGTTCTTCTGAAACATGGACAACGCTTAAAGATTTATATGAAACTAGCAACATAAATCGTATTATGTTCCTGAAAATTAAATTCCTAGGCATTAAGATGGATGGAAATGAATCTGTTAGTTCATTTTTGGGTCGCATTAAAGAGATGAAAGACAAGCTAGGAAACATAGGGGAAACAGTTTCCAGAATTGATCTTGTCACTGTTACCTTAAATGGTATGCTAGAAGATTATCAAATGTTCATAACAGGTCTCGCAGCAAGGGAGAACCCTCCTACTTTTGAATAATTGACAGGAATTTTGCTGCAAGAGGAAGAGAGGTGCCAAAATATGAAGCCTCAGAATACAGATTTGGCACTGTGGTGAAATAAGAGATCCCCGAGAGGAAGATCGGGATAAAGAGGCAGAGGAGGTCGTTCATTGCATAGAAGACAATCCCCAAGGCGGAATCAAGGTATTCCCTCTAACATGAATGAGTCAAAAAGTTGTTTTTGTTGTGGTCGACCTGGACATCTCATTAAAGACTGTCATAAGAAGAAGAGTGATGAATCTAGGAATAAACCTAGAAAATATACAGGTCATTATGCAGAAGAATCCTTTAATCATGATCTCAGATTATTTATTTCTAGTGATGACATTGATGAACCCCAAAATTTTGATTCACGGGATCTTAGACTATTTGTGTCCAATGCTTCTTTATCTGCTGAAATGGATGATAGTGATGTCTGGCTTGTGGATTCTGGAGCATCAATACATATGACATGTAATAAGATGTGGTACCCTAATTTTAGAGAAACATAGAATGGATCCAACATATATCTTGGAGATGACCGCGCTCATTAGATCAAGGGATACAGAGACATTCCCGTGACATTTCTGAATGGTAATGTTCGTCACATTCACAATGTGGTGTATGTGCCAGGGATATAGAAAAATTTGATCTCTGTGTCAACCATTACAGATCAGGACTTGAAGGTTGAATTCTTCAAGAATTATTGCATAGTGAATGATCTTCTGGACCGATTCAAAATTGTTGCACCGAGAGTCAGAGTAGGAGGGGTATACAAACTTGATGTTACTAGTGAAGCACATCACGCAATGACTTCTACAACTATGCCAACCTAAACTCTTTGGCATCAAAGGTATGGCCACATCAATCATCCTGATTTATTGTTATTACAGAAACAAAATATGGTTGAAGGACTTCCCATATTAAAGAATGAGAATGTTGCTTGTGATGGATGTGCATTAGGAAATATGCACAGAGATGAATTCCCCTCTAATCCTGATAGGAAAAAGATAGATTTGTTAGATCTTGTGCATACTGATGTTTGCGGGCCTATGCAAACTAGGTCTTTAGGAGGTGCATTTTACTTTTGGTTATTTATTGATGATTCCATGAGATACACGTGGGTTTATTTCCTTAGAAAAAGTGATGTTTTCGAGTACTTTAAGTAATTCATAACCATGGTGGAAAAACAGACAGGAAAATCCATCAAAATTCATTCAGATGAAGGGGGAGAGTATAAATCAAGGGACTTCATCAAATATTGCAAAGATCATGGAATAGTACAACAGTTTATAGTACACCACACTCCACAAGAGAATGGAGTGGATGAAAGGAAAAATAGAACTATGGTAGAGTGTGCACACAGTATGATGAAAGGTAAGAATCTCTCAAATACATTTTGGGCTGAAGCCATAAATACCGCAGTTTATTTAAAGAACAGAAGTCCAACAAGGTGTGTTGATAATATTACTCCTTTTGAAGCCTTGTATGGTTCAAAACCTACAGTTCATAATTTGAAAGTATTTCGGTGTAAGGATTTTGCACATATTCCAAAGGAGAATAGGAAGAAATTGGATGCTAAGGCCATTAAATGTATTTTCATAGGGTATTGTTCTGAATTCAAAGCATACAAATTGTTTGATCCTTCTACTCAAAAAGTATTTGCGAGTAGAGATGTACTTTTTCATGAGCATGAAGCAAGAAATCATGACGAAAACAATCATGAGGAATGGCATAGACTTCTTGATGAAGGAGTTAAATAAGAGTAGCAACAACAACAATCACCACAACAACACCCACAACCGCAGAAGCAACAACAACAAGAAGGGATCAGTGATATGGATACTTCAAGCAGTCACAGTTCACCTAGAGGCGAAGACATATCTACACAAAGTGGGGAGGAAGATAATCAGTTGAGAAGATCTTCATGACAAGTTTGACTCCCTAAGAGGTATAGAGACTATGCCATAATGAGTAGTATTTCAAATGTCATAGAACCCATGGGTTTTTATGAAGCCAATGAACATGATGAATGGCGAAATGAAATGGAGGAAGAATATGAATCTATAATGAAAAATAATACTTGAGAATTGACTGAATTGCCTAAACATAAAAAACCTATTGTATGCAAATGGATATACAAACCCAAATTAAATAAGATGGTAGTATAGACAAATACAAGGCTAGACTGGTGACAAAAGGGTATTCACAAACATAAGGTATTGATTATGTTGAAACATTTGCACCCGTAGCTAAATAAAATACTATCATATTGTTAATTTCTTTAGCTACAAAGTATCATTGGAAGCTACACCAGTTAGATGTTAAATCTGCATTTTTGAATGGTGAGTTAAAGGAGAAGGTTTACCTTACTCAACCTGAAGGGGTTGTGGAACATGGGCAATAACACTTAGTATGTAAATTAAAGAAAGAATTGTATGGACTAAAACAAGCACCTATGTTATGGTATGAGAAGATAGACTCTTTCTTTCTTCAACAAGGTTTCATGAGGATAAAGAGTAATCCAAATTTGTATACCAAATTTGATGAGAAGGGGTATATAGTATTGATTTATTTATATGTTGATGATTTAATAATTACAGGAAATGCAGGGAATTAATTGATGAAATCAAGGAGCAATTGTAACAAGTTTTTGAAATCAAATATTTTGGTGAGTTAGATTACTGCCTAGGTCTTGAAGTTTGGAGAAATGCAGACCAAACTTTTGTTTGTCAGAGTAAGTATCTAAGAGAAGTACTTAAGAGATTTAAAATGGATCAATGTAAGTCTTCTAATGTTCCCATGTAGTAGAATGTGAAATGTTTTTGTGATGATGGTTCGAAGGAAGTGAATGGCACTATGTATAGACAGATGGTGGGTATTTTGAATTATATCACCACAACTAGACCTAATATTGCATATTATGTGAGTGTGTTAAGTAAGTTTATTGCAAAACATCAAGAAATACATTGGATTGCAACAAAGGAAGTACTCAGGTATCTAAAAAGAACACTTGATTATGGTATTAAATATACTGAGGTATCTAATGTTGAGTTGACAGGTTACTCAGATTCTGATTGGGCTGGAAATATGGATGATCGAAGACCAACCATTGGATATACGTTTAGCATTAGATCTCGGGTTGTTTCATGGAGAAGTAAAAAACAACCTATTGTATCTTTGTCTTCTACTGAAGCTGAATATAAAGTCATGTGTACAACAACTTGTGAAGTTGTTTGGTTGAGAAGACTTCTTCAAGATGTTTGAGAAGAACAAAATGAACCTACAATGATCAAATGTGATAATCAAAGTTCAATCAAGTTGGCGAATAATCTGATTTATCATGCAAAGACAAAGCTTGTTGATACTCAGTTTCATTTTGTTAGAGAAAATTTGCAGTCCAATCAAATAGATCTTATGTACTGTAATACTTGTGAAAATTTTGTTGATATTTTTACTACCCATCTTGGAAAGATTAAGTTTGAGATGTTTTGGGGGATGTTAGGTGTTGAAGTCAAACCATTCTCCATTAAGGGGGATACTTGAAAATAATGGAGCATTAGATAGTTACGTAGTTGAACTCTACTTCATTTAATGTAGATACTATTTATCTATGATTTGTTGTAACTGCCCAAGTAGATATGGTTTCCTATATGATGATGTAATGAGTCTTTATTCAATATAGATTGTGAGTGTAGCCTCACTGTGTTGTTTCTCATAATTCTAAGTATTATATCCCCTACTTCCTCTTATAGAAATACATTTGACAATCCCTTATCCAATGCCTACACATATATAAGAATCCAAAGGGATTAACCTCTTATTCCTCTACTATTTGTCTTGCCTCTACTTTTATTCCTCCAAATTTACACAAGATATTGTCAATATGAAACCTTCATAAGACACCTACAATATCTAGAATGCACCACATAACGGTCACAATAAAAATAATAATAATACCTTGGTCCAACGATTTTATTGGTAAATTCTACGAAGGTATATATACTAGGGATGATTTTAGGGGCTAAATTTTGCTCATGGACTAATTTTCCATGGTTTTTCCCAAAAAATATTCTTTTTTATAAAAATGATTGGCCCAAATTATAAAGGAAAACAAAAATTTACCTTAAAAATTGCGAGAAATTTATATAAACTATATAAAATCTTTAGAAATTTGAATATTTTTACAAAAATATTGTCAATCCTTAAACACATGTTCTTAACCATTAGGCCCACTCAATCCCACCAAAATATGTAAAAGAAAGACAAAAAATAATTTGTATATAAAATTAAAGAACATTATGTAAGAAATTTATCAAAAAATAATAATGATACCATAGTTAAGCAACATACAACAAACATGGACAGTAAAACATATGGCATATTTACCCAGAATCTATGAAACTTTGGTAGATCATTATGTTTACCACTAATCTACCATGATTAAGGTCTATGGTAACATTTGAAACTAACTCACCTCATTATCTTATAACTTGTCACAATTATGTTACATGTAGGTAGTGTAAAATTGCAAGCTTGAATGGGGTTGTAATGAAATTTTTAATTGAAATGAAAGCACTTGAATGGGGTTGTAATGAAATTTTTAATTGAAATGAAAGCACTTTTATTATGTACATATGTAAAGTAATTTTTTTAAAAATTATATAATGTTCACTTTGAAGGGTATTATATCAAAGTTATTGATATTCTAAATTTTTTTACTTTATTATTAATGTTTAAAAAAATTAAATTTTAATTTAAAAAATTAAAACATATATTATTAAAGTAAATTTCATTTTCCAAGAGAGGGCATTAGGCTATTGTTTTTTTTTCACACTTGTGATTAAACCCTTAAGTAACATAGTACCGAATCTTTTCAATTTAAAAATTATGAGATATAATTCCAAATGAGCTATTTGGAATTAAACAATGTACCCTAGAATTAAAATATATTTTTAAATACTCTATAAAATGAGACATATTTTTAAATACTGTGTAAAATTATTGTTTTTTTTTTCACACTTGTGATTAAACCCTTAATTAACATAGGACCGAATCTTTTCGATTTAAAAATTATGAGATATAATTCCAAATGAGCTATTTGGAATTAAACAATGTACCCTAATTAAAATATATTTTTAAATACTCACACTTGTGATTAAACCCTTAATTAACATAGGACCGAATCTTTTCGATTTAAAAATTATGAGATATAATTCCAAATGAGCTATTTGGAATTAAACAATGTACCCTAATTAAAATATATTTTTAAATACTCTATAAAATGAGACACATTTTTAAATACTGTGTAAAATGAGCAAACGTGAAATTTAAAGTTGAAAATATAACTTCCTTGTAACTAAAGCAAATTAAGTTAAAAAAATGATTTATAAAATAAGCAATCTTGTAGATTAAAGTTGAAAATGCAACTTTAGTAATAATTTGACAAAGGATATATCCATCATGTTGTAGCATCATGAAGAAATTGAAAAGAGAACTTAATAATAATTTGATAAATATATATTCATGTTGTTTTTCCAAGAAGAATATTATTAATTTTTTTATAAAAAAAAAACAATTTATAAGTAAATAAAAACTGAATAAAATTATAATAAATAATAAAAATTTAATGATATAATAAATTTATTGTATATTTAATTAAATGAAAAAAATAATTTTTTTTGTAAATTGTCATCAAATATAAAATAAAGATATAAACATTTACAAAACTATATTTACAAAACTATATTGATAATCCTAATAAGAATTAAATAAATATAAACATTGTGAATTATTTGGATCTCCATTTAATCTAATAATGATGTAACAATATTTTAACATAAATAATATTTATGAGTTTGATTAATAATATATATTTTAGTTATAAAATTTATTTAAATGAAATATATATATATATATATATATATGGTAGTTCAAATATGAAGATTAAAATAAATAGAGAAAATGAGATCCTAACACTGTATAAGATCTAAGTTATTTTTTAATGGTAAATATTTGAAAATGATCTTAAGAAAAATCTTTTAATAATTTATTGGATACTAAAGAAGATTGTTTGAAAGACATAAATCATATGTGAAGAAGTTTTTTTTCTTTAAAATAATTTTATAATTTTTTTATTAAATACGAGAGAAAGTGTAGTGAGTTTTTTTTTTTTTCTTTCTTTAATATTTTTAAATTGTTTTGTATTTTTGCTGGATGGGGTGTCATCGGATTCACGAGTGGATGGATAGTTGGGCAATTCACGAGTGGATGGACAGTTGGGCAGACACCTGGCCACAACTCACGCCACAACTCACCAACTCAACCCGCACTCACCTCAACCTTTACTCCATGCATTTAAATACTCGTTCGATGCACCCCCACATTCATTTTCACTATGTCAAGTTTAATGCCATGGCGCTCTAGCTAGAGGGAATGGTAAATGCTATGGGCAGGATGAAGGGCTAGTACCATCACCTTGCCTGATTCAGTGGTTTTGGCTCAAGCTCTGGAAAGCCATGGATCATTTGAGCTCTTGGCCTCCCATGTCTCGCCCTCTTCCACCAGATTGCATTCTTCTTTGGATTTGGTTCGAGCTTCCACTTTCATTTACGCTCTTGGCCTCATGCACCTCACACTCATCCTTTAATCTGCATTTGTTCTTGGTCTTGGACTGAACCTTCTCCTTTGCTCAACCGTTGCCTCGAGTTCCACCTCTGGTTCTCTATTTATCTCCCAATTCCTCACCTTTGGGGTAAGTCTAAGTGGGGGGCGGCTTGGTATGCAGTGAGAGGCAGAGGCTCGAGGGGTCGTGACAATCACTCTCCTCAAATCTTTCCTCAGGACACATCTCGTGCCCCCACTCTGGAGCTCCCCCATGCATCAACTCGTGTCATCTCTCTGAACCACCCTCTGAATGTGCCACTACACGAGAGTTACCTCCCATGTCTTCTCCATATGCTTGTAGAGTTGAGTGGTTCAATAGCCATGAAAATTCCCTGGGTTTCACTCCAAAGCTCAGCCCTGAGCCGCCACCTCCCCTCCATATTGCACCTCACCTTCCTCCACCCTCTCTCTTCTTCGTTCTTTTTAAACAAAAGTGATCTTATGAATAATACTTTTAGATTTGGGGCTTTTATTGTAAAGTTTTGGTTATAATAATATCAGTTATTAAAACTATGTTTGAAAAAAAACTATAATTTTACTCATGATATAGTAATTTATGGTTATTATTTAATGGTGAATAACTCCAAATGATCTTAAAATAAGATCTTTTAATGATGATATTAAATAAGATTTGTTAAAAGACAGAAACCATATGCCAACATGTAGAAGGAAAAGGAGGTGCAATTTTGGGAATCGAGTTACTCCAGTAAATAATTTTGTGATTCAATTTGTTTTTAAAAGAAATTTAAAAGTTTTTCATTGAATATATAATTTTTTTAGTATAATTTTTTTTAAATAGAAAGAGAGAATTTCATATATATATTTTTTAAATATAAAGAGAGAATTTCATATATTTTTTTTAAAGTAGAAAGAGAGAAAGTGTATAGATTTTTTAATTTTTTTTAATAGTATTTTTAAATTGTTTTATATTTTTAATTGAAAATTTTGTTATTTCTTTTAAAATTTAATATTAAATAATCAGTTTTTTTTGCTTATTTATTTATTTATTTTATTGTGTTTGTAATAGTTTGAATTATAAGTATTAGTTGTTAGTGTTATCAAATAAGTTGTAATTTTAACCTTGAAAAAATGGGATTATTTTGGAATACGTATTTTTAAGTTGATTTTAAGCTTTTGTTTGCAAAATTTCAAAAAAATTATAATTTTAATTAAATGATTGTTTTTTTCAAACAAAAGTGATTTTATGAGTAATACTTTTAGATTTAGGGATTTCATTATAAATTTTTGGTTATATTAGTATTAGTTATTAAAGCTATGTTTTAAAAAAAAACTATAATTTTAATCGAGAGAAAGTAATTTCTGTAGCATTAGTTATTAGGGTTGGCTAACTTTTAGGTTTTTTGGCTTGAATTCTGGATATTGATCAGTTCTATTTAACCAATGGTATCTGCAGATTCAACCATTCCTCACTAGATTTGGGTAAAAATAAAATCTAAAAAATAGCCGAAAAAAAATCAAAAAGTAGTGATCAACTTAAGTAAAGGACCACTTTTTGATTTTTGATTGAGTGATACATATAGTCATTAAAATTCAGTTTCAAAAAAATAAGAGCTCTAAAAGGTTTCTTCAATTTACTAAGTTACTAACTATGTTAAAAAAAAATCCAAATATAAACATAACCACAATCCAATCAAACAACCATTATACATGATATTCATTATGTGTGAAGAAAATCCAAATAAGAGCATAACCACAATCCAACCAATCAACCATTATACATGATATTCATTATGAGTGAAAAAAATTCAATTAAGACCTCTAATAATATTCAATACAGATCACATGGATATTCATATAATTAATTATAATTTCTTAAACATATGAATAAAACATAATTCAAACTAAAATAAATTAAAATTAAGTAATGGGATATGAGGTTAATTACTCTGAATTCTTAAATATGAATTTAATTATTATGAATTATTTATTTTTGGTATGAATTTTTAAATATGATGTTAATTATTATGAATTATTTTTCATACTCATTTCAGAATTAAAGATGGTAAATTCTTTATAATTATTTATTTATGAATTTTTAATTTTAAAATTAAAAGTGTTTAGTTTTTCATATTGATTTTATAATTATATTTGTATAATTATATGTGTAGACTTCATTTAGTAATATTTTGATATTCATTTTAATTAAATTAAAAATGATAATTTTTTCATATTCATTTTAAAATTAGAATTATATTTGTAGATTTCATTTATTTATAAATACTTTATGTAATTGTTTACATTGATTAATGATTTTTCATAATTTCTTTAAACTTAGCATACCCTTAGCATAAAATTAGTTTACTCTGAGTAGAAACTTCTTTAATCCACTGAATATAAATGTCAATACCTCTCAAATAGGTTCTGTTTCAGCTTTTATGCAATAATTGAATCTCCAATTTCCATTTCAGAGTCCTCGCCTTTCTGGTTTCAGTAACATAACATGTACCTATATAATCTCTTATTTTAGTTGCGTCTACACGTAATTGTTGGAAATTTGATAATTAATGAAAAATAAATCACATTGTATACAATTCTCAATTTATAAACCTAAAGGGTGTTATGAAGAGTTAGTCTGATAATAATTAAAGAAACAATTGTAAATCAGTTGATTTTTAGAATTGGGATAAGAAAAACTTCTTAATGATACTTGCTTATCACATCTGTTATTCTTTATTCTTTATGGGTGTGAAGGGTTGTAGTTTTTCTCATGAATGAGGTTCTATTTCAGCTTTTTTGCAATAATTGAATCTCCAATTTTCATTTCAGAGTCCTCGCCTTTCTGGTTTCAGTAACATAACATGTATCTATATAATCTCTTATTTTAGTTCCGTCTACACGTAATTGTTGGAAATTTGATAATTAATGAAAAATAAATCACATTGTATACAATTCTCAATTTATAAACGTAAAGGGTGTTATGAAGAGTTAGTTTGATAATAATTAAAGAAACAATTGTAAATCAGTTGATTTTTAGAATTGGGATAAGAAAAACTTCTCAATGATACTCTCTTATTACATTTGTTATTCTTTATTCTTTATGGGTGTGAAGTCTAGAGTTGTAGTTTTTCTCATGAATGAGATTCTATTTCAGCTTTTATGCAATAATTGAATCTCCAATTTCCATTTCAGAGTCCTCGCCTTTCTGGTTTCAGTAACATAACATGTACCTATATAATCTCTTATTTTAGTTGCGTCTACATGTAATTGTTGGAAATTTGATAATTAATGAAAAATAAATCACATTGTATACAATTCTCAATTTATAAACGTAAAGGGTGTTATGAAGAGTTAGTCTGATAATAATTAAAGAAACAATTGTAAATCAGTTGATTTTTAGAATTGGGATAAGAAAAACTTCTCAATGATACTTTCTTATTACATCTGTTATTCTTTATGAATGTGAAGTGTGGGGTTGTAGTTTTTCTCATGAATATTGGAAAAAGATAGGGAAAATACAAATTAAAGGAAATAAGCTCTATCCCATCCCCATCTTAGAAACAAGCCTCTCCTCCATTGAGAGCGTGGTTATGACTAGATACCTAATGTATAAGAACAAGTTAAACAACACGGAAGACAAGAGAGTATCTAAAATTGCTTCAAAATCAAGTCATAATCACCATTGACTCAAGAGAGAATGGCATAAAGATGCCCAGTCTTGGCTAAACTATTGGGGAATCATGGAAGAAACCATTTTGAAGAATAAAGATACTATTAAAAAAAAGTCAAATCAAAATTTCAGGAAAAAATGTGGTGTGATAAAAAGTTGAGGAAAAAAAAAAATTAAGGTATGATAAAGATGTAATCAACCCTAATCTAGAAGATCAAAATTATTTTTTGTTTTGAGAAGTGTAAAGAAAAAAATAAGCATTGCTAAGATAAGAATAAATTCTCACGAGCTCCATAGTGAAACACAGCGTTGTTCAATTGGGATGAAAGAGTGTATCACCTTTGTGACACTAAGAAGGTTAAAGATGAAAAACACTTTCTCTTAGATTGTCCATCCTATACTCATATTAGATCTCATTTTCAAAATATTTATCACAATACCAACCTTCCTAACCTTTTAACTCAACAAAAGTATGGTGATCTTGGAAAGCTTCTCTTAATGCTTTTAGAGCACATAAACAAAATTCTAAAGAATCAGAAGTAATCACTTACTCTTTTAAAATCAGATAGACCAATTTGATCTTAATGGATGTTAATCATCATTATCAATAAAAACAGGTCCATTTTACAAAAAAACAATTATAAAAACGATCCTACTAAAATTTATGAGAGTGAATACTTTGAACATGCGCTGCACTTGATATCTCTCTTCAAAGGTTCTGACAAAGTGGATGAATCATATCTCTCTTAAAAGGTTCTGACAAAGTGGATGAATCATGGAAGGAAAGAATAAAGGGATCCTAAAAGCCATAAAACAAGCAATGAAATCTGCCAAAATACAGGCATATTCAATGATTGAAACGCTTGAGGTGGCGAGACCACAGCCTGTTTTATTATCATCTTCTGGACGCGTTATGCAAGTTGTGGAGGCTCCCTCTATATACGTTTTTTTATTCAAACTCTTCCTACTCATAAGGATATGCAAAATCTATTGTCTTCTGTACTATTTGACAAAGGCACTTGGCTATCCTCAGGAAATATAAAAAGGTTTCTAAAGTATAACTTCATGACTGCCATCTCCTTCGCAGCCACTAATCACTGGGAGATTTGGAATAATGGTAGCGAAGATAATTATATAGTCATGACTGCCATCTCCTTCCCAACCACTAATCGCTTTAAATATTTGGGATAATGGTTGTGACAGCATTCTGGACGCGGGTTTGAAAGGATGCCTACTGGGTAGTGACACGAGGTTGAGAAATCTGCGTCCCTGACCGACTGGATGGTGACACAAGGTGGAGAAATCTGAATGTGAGGGAAACAACTTACCTTATATAGTTTGATGTGAGATGGGAAACTGGTGAAATGTTGTTGCAAACCTATTCCAAAGTGGCATATTTAATATTTCAACTTTTTTATATTTTATTTAATAGGTTTTGAATTTTTAATGTATTTTTTATGGATAGGATTAAATATTGATCAGATATTTTTCTTACTCACAATAAACAAAGGGTTGTGATTTTAATCATTAACTTCTTTTATAAAGGTGAACATTTATGTGTTTATTTTTTCATTAGTATTGGACTAAGTCAGGTCTGAAACTTTTGTTTCAATTAACTCATACTAAGATGAGTATATGGGGAACAAAGATGAATAATTCTAACACCAGAGTTAGTTAAGTCATAAACAAAAGTGGGTAATTTTTTTTTGTAAAGAACATTAGATGTGTTAGTCTGATAAGATACATCAATATTATAACAATCTAAAATCATCCTCCAAGACAAGTAATCAATATTCAAATCCAGGATTCATCTGATTGATTTTGACCATCTAAAATCTCACAACTGATCATTGTTCTGATGAACAAAGAAGTATCTAAATTCCCACAACCTCAATTCATTTTGGCATTCAAAACTTGATCAACAACACTTAACCATAATATTCAACACATAAAAAAAAAATCCAATATGCTACATAACTATTTAACAATACTCCAACCATAATGTTCAAAAAATTAAAAAAAAATAAAAAAATCCAATGTGCTACATAACTCTTAAGTAATAGAAAAATCTAGACTATTCAATTCATTCATAACTATTCAAATATTCAAATAGATAAATCATTGATTTTAAACTCATCAATATACATGTATTGTTATACACATGATTTTAAATAAATGATTCAAAAATATTAGTATAATAACATCATATCATAACTATTCAGATAAATCATTGATATTAAACTCGTCAATATATAGGTATTGTTACACACATGATTTTAATTAAATGATTAATAAATATTAGTATACAGAACATCATAGAGTAATTCAAATTGGAATTTGATTTCAAGGTGATAATAAGGAAAGAGGTATTTACGTAATCATATTAATATTATCCTATTTATAGTTCTTACAACCATATAATACATTATCCTTAATTACATTTAAGGAAACCACATACAATAAGAAATTATTATCATTAATTATATTTATATCTCTTGGAAAGAGATTCTTGATATACGTATTCATATATAGGAGGACAATATCAATTGTTTTTATTTATTAGAATCCTATTATTTTAACCGCCGTCAAATATTAACTAACAACAGTTGTATACTAAAGTTCCTTGTATAATTCAATGATGTTAATCAAGAGATATTATGTGAGTGCATTCTTAAAACTATTAACAATGTTCTATGGAATAACGTCAGAAATTAATCCAATCAACACTAGCAGAATGATCAAATGCGTCTTCATTAATATATCTCGAATCAATCGAGATAGTATTCTAAAGATTTCTTTACAAAACTCAGTAATGAAGGTATTTTTGTAATAACTCTCCTTAGATATGTCAACGAGATTGTAACAACACAACAAATCTTTTAGAGACCAGAAGGAGACATGTTAACATCACAAATCTCGGCTAGATTAGAAGCAAATAGCCATAGTGGGTTTGGAGATTCATCATTTTGCAAGAGTTACTATGACCAAAAAGTTTAGATGTCAAACATAAAAGTCTATTAAGACTGTTACCTTAAGGAGTAATAGGATTTTAATGATTGGAAGTGAATATCTTGCGTACAAGTTTTATTTACAGTTCACAAATAATTTCGAGTAAATACACGATTGTTCTTAAATAATTTCTAGTAAATAATTTGGTGTTTAAATCTTAAACATAAGGGAAAAACGATTGTTCATACACAGACACATACATTATTCATCTGTCTACATTCAAGTAGTTAAGGGCGTGAGACCCGTAGCAATTATATACTAACTGATACGAATTATTTAACAATTTGTGACTCGAACGTGTCACTCAACTTTTTATAAGGAGGGATAACTCCACGATAAACACTGTGTTTGTAACAAGTTCGTGAAGATAAATGAGGGTTACTCCCAATACCCTCATAGAGATTTCGTTACAAGAGGCATAGAGGTCATGTAACGATTCGATTCAAACAAAACGCATCATGGAAATCCACCATAATATCAATATGTGCACAACAACGCATCAAACAATTTATCTATTAAATCCAGTGTAATCCACAAACAACACACCATGCTATCGATTAATCCATCAAGTATAATCCACAATCAGGAATAAAAATTGAACAAATTCTTAGTTCAACTGTAAAAACAATCGGAGCACAACAAGAGCGATAATAATTCAAAAGAATAACCATGAAATTAATTCTATCAGTTACACAGAATATATATATATATATATATATGCGCCCCTATCAAAACCATGGCATCATAGAGATAGTCGATTCTTGTTAAATATGGAAATGAATTCTAATCATAACTTATTACCTTCAACGATAGTCTACATATGTATGCATTTTAGGAAAAAAAAAACTGTCTCCTTTCAAAATTTAATAGTCCACAGTGAATCTATCTATTAAATAAATAACTAATTTCAAGTAACGGAACCCCTTGTAGATGTTTGAAGTAAAAAATTCAAATTGAGGACTTTCTCAAGTACTCCCTCTTCTACCTACTAATCCAAGGATTTCACCAGAACCTTCCAGCCAACTCTATGGGTACTCTTCTCCCCCTTTATCTCCTCAAGCCGCAAAGGGGCCAAGCACAAAACCAAAGCACAATAGCTTCCAAGTTTGTCCGGCAAGGAAGAGTTTTCACTCTTTCACAAGCTAGGATTCCCAATTCTCACAAGTAAAACATAGTCCAACCAAATTTTGGTAGCATAACAATACCAAGTAGAAGTGAGATCCATTTCCCTTCTACATCATTTATTTTATAGAAAAATCTTCAATGGCACATGTCCCTATGCACAAATATTTACTTTTTTAATTTAATTAAAATGGGATTACTCCCCCACACACTTGTTACACTCTCCCCCAAGTTTCACAAGTAATTACCCTTTTTATTTTATTTAAAACGCCAAATTCCCTCACATTTCCCCAATGTGTTCTTATTTTCGCTCTTAGTTGTCCCTTACTTCTCCAATTTCTCTTTTAATGAGTGTATTCTAACTAGATCTTAGTTAGATTTGGATTATGAGTCTTCTTCTAGTTAGACTAGTGGTAGGTTGACTCATGATTCTATTCCATGTGTACTCCTATTCTTTCATATTATTATTTCTTTCTATTTTAAAAATCCATTTTATTAATTTCATACACACATTTGCATTTTATCCAACCTTTATATTTTTAATCACCTTTTTCCTAGAGTTTAATTATATCTCAAATATTTTAACTTCTGTCACAATTCATTTAATCATTTATTTAAATTCAGAAGTATACTTAGGCTTAGATTTAGTCTTAGACTCTTGTTAAGCTTCTAAAATTATAATATACTAATTAATTATTAATTTTATTCTAACAAGGTCTAACCATTTAAAAGTTTACTAGGCCACTTAGATTTATTAACTAATGTTTTAATTACGCGACATGCCCTTCAAGATGCACCTCCATGCTCCAAGGGTGCCAATCATCTTTTGATTGGTGTTGGAATTTTTTCCAACCCTTGAAGTCAACACTCCATTCGATCGACCTTGTGAGAGATTAAGAGCTTCTAAGGAATAAAGACTCTGCCTTATTGTGTGCCCCTGACTGTCTCAGTCCACCCTCACGACATTGTGGATCTCTCAAACTAGGTAGTTGTTAATCTACAATTCAGGCCACAACGAGAGTGCTAGTAGGCTGTGACATGGACACTGCCACACCTCTCCGTCAAATATATGGTTTATGTGCATGGGTCGTTTACTCCTTATGTGATTCGGATTAGCAAGCATTGTCAAGCCTACATCCAGTGACAAAGTCAATGTAAATAATACATATACATAAATCATACTATAATTAATCGTATGTCACATGTGCGTAAAATAAAATACTCAAAAAAATACAATCCACTCCCTGACTCAATCCAGAGTCCAAGGAAGTTCATTAATGCCATCGACATCCATAATCGACCATGTGTCCTACACACTCAAGAGAACTCATCAATAATATATGCCAATACATATACATCAAAATAACAATAAGTCACAATACATCATCATCATAATAACTCATAATCGAAATGAAATCATAATGTACCATAACTGGATCACTTGCACGCAAGTGTCCTCACATGAATAAGTATATTAAAGTGTGCTTAGTAGAAGAGGATGTTACATACACCCCCTCTTGTTTTAAACTTCGTCCTGAAGTTTGTATAGTATATAAATGAAAATAAATAAATGTATCTTACATAGATCTACATATATAATCTATCAAACAAATATGGAAACTGTTCACACATCTCATAGGCATCTTCCCATGTCACCGAGTGTGGACTATAGTTGTCCTACTGGACCTTGTCCTGATCGACTATTTGACGTCATAGATATCGAGTGTGATGGTCCATAATGTGGATTAGATCTATCATGAGATCACCCTCATTTGACACCTACAAAGAAATCATGTCAATAACATGTGATGGATCACTAATAAAATGTCATAAAACAGATACATGAAATACATCGTGCATATGCCTCAAAGAATTAGACAAGGCCAGTCGGTAAGCCATAGGTCCTTTCTTTTCCTCAATCTCGAAAGGTCCCACAAACCTAGGAGAGAGTTTAACACCCCTTCAAAACTTGATTAAACTCTTATGCAATTTTACTCGTAAGAAGACTATGTCACCAACCTCTCTACTGTGGTCAACGTGATGTAGATCAACATAACTCTTTTGTCAATCCTGCACTTATTTAATCCTTTTTCTTATCTATTGCATCTGTTCTTCCATTTCTTGGATCAATTCTGGTCCCACCATGACCTTATCCTCAAATCGATCCAAACTCAACGGTGTCAGAAATGGTCTTTTGCAAATACACTCAAACAATGCCATCTTAATCGTACTCTGGTAACTATTATTATATGAAAAATCTACCAATGGAAATAAGTCCTCCCAACCGTTCTTTTGATCCGTTACATGCATACGCAACATATCCTCCAAAACCTGGTTCGTTCTTTCTATTTGTCCATCTATCTCTCGGTGATATATTGTACTAAATTTCAATTGTGTTCCCAAAGCCTCTTGGAAAATGGTCCAAAACCATCTTGTAAACACCGATCCACGAGGATACGATATTCCTTGGTACACCATGTAACCTCACAATATCGCTAACAAATACTCTAGCTATATCTAGTGCTTGATACGTCATCCACACTGGAATAAAATGTGCATTCTTCATTAGAGTGTCAACTACCACAGAGATCGAATCATGTCTTCTTGTCGTCAATGGAAATCCAACGATGAAATTCATCGCAATGACCTCCCATTTCAATTCGATAATATTGTGTGGTTGTAACAATCATGTTAGATGTCTATGTTCATCCTTCACATGCTGGCATTCTAGAAATCTTTCCGCGTAACTTACTATGTCTACTTTCATTCTTTTCCAGAAGAATAAAGGCTTAAGTGTTAGAATATAGAAGATTGTGCTCGTTTTACCATTGACAATACCCTCGTCACCCAACCACAGGCTGAAGCCACCCTCCGAGGACCTTGACCTTGACCTTGACAGAGAACAGAATCCTGGTAGCAATCCAATGGCCAAGAGAGATTAATGCACCAAGCAAGAATATAACCCAAGATGATTAGATAATCCCACCCAGAGGCTAGCGCACACTTTCCCAGAAACCTGTGCATAAGTTGCAACTACACCTGCACAGATCCTATTCTCTCTGCAACTGCTAATATGGGAATAATGAGATCTGACACCCTATATTTATAGTAGTCTGGGCAGTTTAACTGGGGCC